>CM021100.1:899682175-899895370 GCA_007115665.2 Sequoiadendron giganteum | reverse complement strand
TGACAAAAACCATGGAAAAATACCTCAACAAGACATACTAGTAATCCACATATGACTGAAAGGTGCATCAGACATATGGCTAAAAGGAGCTCCAAACATTACCGTTAGGTAACCGGATGGTAAGACAACACGGGAGCACTTCACTGAAGAGGTATAGTGGGCTAGATTAGGGGGCTTTTGGCCTGTATGACCACCTCCAGTTACCACCATCGGGGAATAGGAGTACGCTTAGGCCTGTGAATCCAGGCGGAGTCGATACTCAGTACCTACATCACTCCAATTACATGTCAAAGTACATGTGCATATAAAATATATCATATAGCTTAAACAACATCAATTATTAGAAAGATGGTCATGATATCGTAAGTCTCCCGAATATGAGTGTTATGACATCATCCCTTCCCATCCATAATCATATGAAAGCAATTATAACTAGCATGTAATTCAACATAATACTAATCATGATAACCTATCGCATAATCATCAATATTTAATCTCATTATGATAACATTTATAATGCTAAATCAAAATTAAAATACCATCTTACCCGGGCCAGAGTTAGAGAGGTGTTACATGTCATCAAAATATTTTAGAAAATGTCAAAACTTTGACTTCTTCATTAGTACCAATCTTCAACTTCAGCTCTGACTTGCAAATGCTCTACATAGAACAACACCATCAATACTCTTAAAACTTCAAAACAAGCCACCTTCACCAAGATTGGGAAAAAACCTGCAAAACTCATCTCAAAAGTATATCCTTGTACTAAACCTCTAGTTTCCAGTATCTAGTTAGTTATCCTTCTTCATTGAATTTTGAGTCTAAAAACTCTTCTTCACCTTTCCTTTGTTGATACTACCAAAAAGAGACCAATACTTGATGCATACGTTCTTTCCAAACTCCTTGAATCACCTTCTAGTTGTACTTAATCCTAGTGTAATCTTTTGATATCTAGATGATATTTGCATTCCTCTGCATATTGTCTATCTCATATTTGACCATGACATTCCTGCACTTTATAATCTCATCAATAATCTCATAGTTTAATAAATGAAAAGGGTCCTTATTCACTCTTTCAAGCCACTCCTTGAAAGCTTTTATCTCTTTATCACCCTGCACTAAAGTTCAGGGATCACAACTCTGTTGTACTAGAATTTCAATAAAAACTTGATAGATGTCAATCAACTTCTTACATCTTTTAGTAACCTTTTCAAATCCTTCCACACATTGTATCAAAGTGTCACTTTCCCAATTCACATGTTTCTTCAATTTTTCAAACATCAGAACCTCCTATTTCATGGTAATCTTTTCACTTACCAATTCTCATACATTTATCTGAATAATAGCTTATAAATTTTGCCTCTCAGCATTAGTTTCTTCTTGGTGAAATCTACATTCACCTTCTAGTCTCTTAGATTTTTGCACCAATAGTATGCCTCATTGTGCTTTCTAATTGCATCTATGATTAATTCTTCTCCTTGGCTCACCAAGTACTCCATCCATTCTTCAAATACACTTAGCTTATGTCAGAGTGTTGCAATAGAATCCACTTTCTCCCTAGACATGGGTATTGGATTTTAAGGAAATTCAACCTATGCTTGATTAGATTGGGCTAATGACTTGATAAAAATTTCCAAACGAACAATCTGTTCTTTGAGCTCTCTTTTCTTTTGTTTACTTTTCTGCACCCTGGTGATAGTTGTCTCTAAATTCATTTTCATATCTTCTAATTCCTACCCCTAGGATGAATGTCTGACATTAATAGTTGTCACCCTATAATTCCTAGGTATCATTTTATTCTTGATTTATCTACCATCGGGGTAGATATATGGAGTGTTCTCCCTCCATCTTCATTCCTTTTCATAACATGTTTTGTCTCTGCTCTTCACCTAGGTTTAGGGGTTTCCACTTCTTGCATTAAACTTCTAAGATCTAAAGGCACTAGTTCCACCTCCAATAGTGGAGCCATTTCCCTAACTAACTGGTTAGGTGCTTCTTCATTACATTCTACCTCTTCAAGATTTCTTTCCCCCTAATTATCTTCATGTTTAGGAACTTCTCCTCTTAAACCATCAACATTTCCTGTCACACCTCCTTGAACTTGAACATCTTCAGTACTCACTGTCATGGATTCCATATTATCTCAATTTTTCACCATCTCTTCATCCTCAAGACTTGTATTCTCCTGTTCAAACATTGTATCTACATCGGCCCTTGGGTTATCACTTTCTTGTTGTCTTAAAACACTAGGATTCTCCTCATTTATTATTCCACTATCCAAGGTTTGTGAAGGCTCTGTATTCTCACTTTCAACCCGATCTTCTCCTAACTTCTCATAAACCTACGATTGTTCAACATAATTTTTACTGCTTCCTAGCAGAAGTTGGGAATCAATTGTATCTTCATCAATAGTATTTTCCATAGGATTCTAACTCGCAGTATCCCCTATTCCTTTTTCATCAAGCTTCTCATGGTTTCTCGCCTCTAGGGCAAGTATTCCTCTTATGAATTATTTTTCTTCAACATCTATAGGATTTGACCATGTATCTAGCACTTCTTCCACCACTAGATGTACCATGTGTTTCTCCTTAGATCTATTTTATTTTACTTGTTTCATTATGGCAATCCATTTCTCACACTGTTCTCTAATTTTTTCTTCATTTAGCTTAAGACTTTCCTCTTGAATCATAGGAGTCTTTCCTAGTGTTTGCTTCATTGATACCATATTAATTGAATGGGAGAGGTGAATAATTTTGTAAACCTCTAAGATGTAGACCTTGTCTAAGCACGGGTGTTCATTTTCATTCTCACCTCTTCATTAGTCATAGGTTAACCTTTCAGCTTTTCCATGGAAGAAAATGTTTCCCTTGGATTTACTGTTACTTTGACCTTATTGGCCACAGTTTCTTTATCCTAGCTAGCTGGTGCCAATGAAAATATTTGGCTTGAGACATCAATATTTCTCTCCTCAACATGTCCAGTTGCATTTGCTTTACTATATTTTCTCTTCTTTTTAGCAAGCTCATCATACCTAGATTCACCTTATTCTCTTTTTTTCTTCTTTATATTGATGGATATGTGGGCTTTATCCCAAATTTTCTTAAATATTTACAATAATCATCAATCCAATGTCGAGTGTACATCAAAATTTTCTCGAAAATCTCCTCAATAGTTACCATTTGTTTCTTTTCATAATCTAGATCTGGGATAGGTTCATCATAAATATTATCTAAATTATAAACTAAATTCATCACCTCTCCATCATCTATATCCAACTATTATATAATATCATGGAGTTTTAATGTTTTTTCCAATTTTATGACAAATTTCGATATGATCTCTTTCTTACTTGATGCTCGTCATCACAATTAAGCCAAAAATCTTCTAGATTATGAATATGAGCATACTTGTCGGCTATCTACTTGGTAATATTTCCCTGTAGATCATAATTGATTCTTTGGAGTGTAAATAAGTCCATCCTATACATCTTTAATTCTTCTTCACATAGATTGGCATGTTTAGCTACATTGCATTCGTAATTCCCAATTATGATGGGAAATTTAACAAAACATTTCTTGCATGTTGCTTTGTAAATGAGCATATATCAAATTATTTCTTGGTTATCTTCCTAGGGTACCGAATTTGTTCAATCCTTGTATATTTTACCTTAGGGCATGGGAATAAATCACATAGGAGGACTTAGAGAACCATAAGGACTATGGGAATGCCATTATTTGTTCACGCGACTTGTCACTAATAAAACTTCCCCAATGAATTTTCATAGGGCCTTCCATTAACTTTGCTATGAGTATGAAAATCCAAGGTTCAAATTTACTAACATCTCTAAGTTGAGCTATCTTTCTTAATAGAGTTATGATGTCCTAAACATCCTGATTAAACACAGACCTTAGAATGGGTTTCATTTGCTTAGTAATCTCCTCCTGGCACCATGTTGCCCTCATAGTTCTTCTATTATGTTCTTTTGCACTCAGGTAGGTTTTGGCTAGTGTTTTCATATCCAACAGATATATCTGAGGGGATTTAGGGAGCCCAAATGTATATACAATCCCTTTTACAAAGAGGTATACATATACCCTTCCTTCTTTTAAAAAGAACCTCTTGTCTGGGTCATAGAAACTTAGGCATTGCATTCCCAATTCAAGGGCTTCCATTGCTGGTGGAAACCCTCCTACTAAATGTATCCCACTTGCAAGATCATTCTTTGAGCACCGAGAAGCATTCATTTGTTGAACCCATAAGATGAATTCAATATCAGAAAACTACCCTAGGTGGGTTTCAATAACTATCCCACCAACTATTACAGCTTGCGATTAAAAATACTCGAATTCCTCCTTTGGCTTCCTTTTGGAAGTGCTCATATATTCTTGGAATTCCTGTATTATTAGCAGATATGTGCCTTGTGTGTGAGTTAGGGTTAAATTTAACCAGTCATTTGTAACAATTCATAAAACTTTCCATCTATAGTTCGATTAAATTTACATCAAAATAATCAACATTTTAATTACTAGGGGGAAACGCCATTTATCCTGAGACATGTATGTATAAAAAGACCAACAAAATTTCAATTATCCAAAACATACCTAGTTTTTTTGGTAATACGACTGTCTTTAAGAATGCAACTTAAAAACCCTTGGTAGTTGTGTTCTTTGGTTTCTCGAGGTTTACCTTTCTTTGCACACCATAATCTTGATCTTGATTCTTTAATGTCCTTACAAATTAGTAGTATAGCATGAGGTAGAGTGTTATGAAAGCATCTACATGCTTGCAGTGGTGCCAAGTACGTGTGTTGTTTTCACCTTCATTAATTTCTTATTACAATGCATTAATTTCAATGAATAAAGGGGAAATCATGATGGATTAGGGTTCAAATCATGAACACCTGGTTTCTGCACAGGGCCCACCATTTGAGAAGAAGATAGCGTAGAAGGCTTATGTATCGCACTTATATTTCACTTCAATTATTACAAGGCAAAGGCTTTATAAGAAAATACTCTTTGGATACTTGACCATCAATTATCACAAGGTTTGAATCTTCCAGTACTAAACCTTGGAAATATTTTAGGAACTAAGACTTTTACCCAGTTGGATCATGAGAACCGGGTGCAAAGAGAGGACCCAAAACTGGTTTGAGGTGGGACCAAATTGATTAAAAACATATTCACAAAAGAACCTTTGGTTTTCAATCTTCAGCTAAAGAAGAGAAAAAATTAACCATCGGGCTGACCAACAAAGAAAAGGGAATGTGCACACTAGGATGATTTATCCTCATGATGACTCACTGGGTTTGACTAACCAACTAGGAGAAAAACTAAAACCAACCAAAGATACAATGTTCTTAGCACAACCACATTCACTTGGGGACCGGAGGGTCCGATAAGTCAATAAAACAAGGGAGAAGAACTTGCAATGTTCCACATCTAGTAAAGGTAGGGACCAAGCAAGCTGACACACAAACTCCCATTTTACCATTTCCTCCATGAACTATAAAATTTATGTTTTTGGATGGAGGAATGGGTCCCCTAAAGCTTTCTAGGGTTTTTCACCTAGAAGAAAGGGGATTTTCCTTTATGGAAACATAAATCTTGGGATTCATTCAATATTAGGGTTGAATTTGATTGGAATTCTTATCTGAAGTATGCTAAATGCTGAAATCTAATAATTAAATATAACTATTAAATATAAGCTAAGAGCATCTATATTGTTTGAAAATACATGATCTAATGCAAAAAAGATAAAGTAAGGACTATATAAAGCAACATAACCTAATAAATCACACAAGTGCACTTGGAAACTGCTGAAGACCAAAGTGGAAGTTACAGAAGCCTCTAAAAATCTAAAAAATCTGAGTTTTATGCCTACTAGGACACTTACACCAAGCTAGGCGACCTAGTCCCTTTTTTGGTAAACTGCTTCGGGCTCTATTTCAGCCAACTGGGTGCTCAAATCTACCAAAAACTTTTATGGAAACCTCCAGTGGGACTAGGTCACCACTATTGGCAACCTACTCCCTTTCAGCTTTTCAGGAAAACTAAAAGTGGATATGGAGGTCTATGGTCTATACTCTGCTTCTCCTCTAAACTTCAAAACTCATATCCAAAAGATCACCTAAAAAATAAAGTATATTTTGGTTTCTAATGTGGGGTTTTCCTTGGTCAAACCCCTAGTTTGTATTTAAACTTTGAAAGAGATAGAACATTTGCATAAACCCTAGCCCTAAGTGTATCTAGAACTAGGCAATCTTGAAATAAGACAAAACCCTATTCTATTGTGCTAGAATAAGATGCATGCAAGAGATTTGAAGGTTGTGAGACTTCAATCCAAGAAACCCTACAACATTATGAATGTAAATGGGATGAAAACCTTAAATTTGAAGATAGAGAGAAAATGGAAGATGGAGTCACTTTGAAAACAAGTCTTTAGGTGTGATTTGGTGGCTAGTTGTGCCTCCTCAACCTAGATTTCTCCATGATTCTCCATAGGAATCCATGATCAACCTTTTGCAATGTTAGATCTTGAGTGAGAAGTGAGCTTCACGACTTGCAAAAAGCCCTAGTTTATTGTCCAAAGCTTCAAATTTGTTGTAGAAGAGAGATGAATATTCTTGAGGAAGATGTTTTTCACTTGATTATTGAAGTTTCTTGTGAAAAATGATCAAGAGAGAGAAAAATGACCTAAAAACATGTATTTATGAGCAAAAACACCTAATTGTCAGTAATTTTGACCTAAGGGGCTGACACCCATCAGGAATTTTTAGCAAGATAGACATTTTCCCACTCAAAAATGCAAAAATCCCTGAAATGGACTAGGTCGCCAACTTAGGCGACCTAGTCCCACCAAGGGATTTTGATGTGGGATTGGTGATATTTGAATAATTTTGATGTTATTTTTTAGGGTTGTATAATTCCTTAGGTAAATTTGGCCTCAAAGTCAAAAATAATGAGCCTTAGGGGCCTATAAATGTTGTTTTAGGAGGATGATTGATGCAAGGGTACCTAAAGTAGGACCAAATTAGGCACAAAATTGTCCTTTTGTTCAAACGTATACAATTATTGGTGACACATTTAGCCACCACTTTAGCGCCCATATGACTCTAAGTGCATATGTAAGCTAAAGGACTCTAAACAATGCACTTTGTTTTCATAAAAGGATACTCATTCAAAGGTGGGAGAATGAAGCCCCCAGTGTAGTTATCTACAAAACCACAACGTTAGGAACTGCATCCTACAACACAAATTATTTAGAAGTCCAAAAATTCTCTTATCTAATTCCCAGAGATCAAATTTGAGGGTAGACATATGTCCTCCCTTAATTCTGCTTGTTGTACGAAGGTGGAATCAAGGTAGCAATCTAGCCACAGTGAATGAGGACACGCATATCAAAGGGATTTTCCAAGTACCATGCCACATAACGATAGGTGAGTGATGATATAGGGCATGGAAACATGATTCTAACGCAATAAACGAAATCAAAAATAGATTTCCCTAGCACCTCATATATTGATTTGAATGAAAAGCACACTAAAAGGTCTAACATGGTAAAAGTACAAATGTGCTAATATGAAAAAGTGAGATAGAGTAAAAGGAATGAAAATGGAGTAAAGTGTCATTTACTTGTCCATTTACCTTTTGTAGCATGGGAGTGATAAGGAGATAGTGAAAGATTTTGAGCACACGTGGATTCACACTTGCGAGATTGGATGAGATGTGTGACCAGGTAGCCAGCGGCTAGTAGTAACATGAGGTGAGTTGATTCTGGTTAATTTAGGGTCCTAGAAAAAAGTTTGCAAATTGTCCCTTTTATTCGCAAAGTGTCTTGTTTCTTTGTAAAGTGTCCCAAAGGGTTCTAAAGAGTCTAGGACCTTACAAAAAGCACACTAGAACAACATTAGCACAAGTAAATGATGAATTAGAGTAGAATTGAAGAGATTAGATGATTTAGAGAGCATATTTTGATGATTTGATAGGTACCCACATGATCTCGTCAATGTCTCGGTGGGAGATAGTTGAGTTTTCTGAGAGACCTAGCCCTCGCTTTATCAATGGAAAATATAAATCACCTACAAGAGCTAGGTATTTATTGGGCATACCTCATGCCCCCCATGAGGTACCATGATGCTATGTTGATGGCATTATGTGAACGTGGGAACACCGATAGTTCGACCTTCCACCGTTTGACAAGAGAGATGACCATCACACTAGAGGATGTACATCGGATACTCTGAGTCCCTATTTGGGGGGAGCAGGTGCACCTTTAGAGGGGTCAGTCCTTCCATGAGTAGCAAGTAGACATGCAGTATTTCCCTAGCAGACTAGTCCATGATGATAGAGTTGGAAGACAGATTGATATGGAATTACTATAGTATTCATGAGCGCCAATAGTGAGACAGATTATGATGCACATTGTTTCATTGGTTATCTTCCTAGATGGATGAGCAACACACCTAGAGGGCAGGCTAGTACACTTGATATGAGAGATGGTGGAGCACAAGATAGTGTATTCATGGGTACGGTGCATCCTAGTACATCTATATTATGATCTTGGGTAGTCTGTCTTTTGAGAGCTAGACAACATGATACATTTTACACTTCTATAGGTGTGGTGTCTAGAGCATATCACATGCACCAGGCCGACTGGCTTCCCATGTCCAATATCAATAGGGTATCCTTGGGTTTTTGGCTATCCTCTTCAATGGCTATGGCAATATGGGGATTTACATTTTTGGAAGGTGAGGTTGGACCGAATAGAGGAGGATGATATCTTGTGTAGACCATATCAGTTTGTACTATAGTGGTCGGATCATACTAGAGAGATGAGGAGACTGTAGATGGATAGATTTTTGGTTGGATGAAATGATAATATAGTGTGTCCCTTCTACTATGATCGAGTGATGAGATAGTTTGGACATGTACAAAGACCACCCTGACACTGTCGTCTTTTAGGAGGTCAGTTCAGAGTGCCCGAAGGCTGGGTGATAAATCATTTTTCACACTAGACAATGTTGTCCAAAGTGAATCTGACTATTCTAATCATGATCAACCATCAATCTCTGATGTAGATGATGTCAATTCCACTTGGGATCATGAGGAGTGGTGGATAGCATCATGATCCACTGTTTTGTTTCTGATGGATGAGCCAATAGGGGACACATGACCAATACCTGATGAGGGGTGAGAGAGAGGACAAAGATGAGGATGTGCACTACAAGGCTACAAATATATTTACCGACATTATTGATGAGGAGTATGAGGAGGATGCAAACCCAAATTATGATGGACATAAGGGAGAGGAGGAGGATCAGGATTAGGATTAGGAGGAGGAGGAGGAGGGGGATGAGGAGCCACCCTTGAGTGAGAGTGGTGAGGTAGTAGTTGAGGACCCATATGATTTGGGAGAGACCACACCCATCTATATGACTTGATCCCGAACAATAATAGCAGTAGTAGGAACCAACATTCAAAGCTGAGGAGAGGCTAGCACATCATCCATGCTCCCTGCACAATATGAGGTTGATATAGCTCATCCTATAATAGATATAGGTGATGATGTTTGATTTTGATACATTTATTTTATATGTTGATGGTTTTAGTTGATGTTCATATATTTCATGATGTGTACTCATTAAATTTGGTTTCTATTTTATAGGGCCCATAGAGGATTGGTGGGAGCTCTATTATCAGGCAGCTGTGCAAAGAGTGTCAGGGTCATTCGATAAGGAGGATATGAACTCGTACTATGTGCCCCCACCTATTGTAGAGCGAGATCCGGAGTCACTAAGACCCTTCACGAGACTATGGGTAGCATATGAGGGTTTGAGGAGACATGTTTTCCAAGCTAGGACTACACCATAGGCACAATCATCATAGACTCCAATAGAGGTCAAGAGATTAGAGAGAGAGGTAGCACAACTATAGGCAGAGAGGGATCAAATAATAGGAGAGCATCGGGTGATACTTGCACGGATGGAGTTTGCAATCAGATTCAATGGATCATGATCACAATCATGCACAACCATCTCCCATCATCCTACTACTGATGCAGTGCGAGTAACGGATCCTAAGGGATTGGGTTATCATAGTCCTTAGTGACATTGTAGATTATGATGAAGTGTACATAATTTTTTTTGATATATATATGCATTTTGATGTTACATGTTGTAATTTAATGTATGAATGTAAAATAACAATGTGATTAATTAAATAGGATTGCTTAATTAATGTCAACATGTTTTAACAAGATTTATATGTGTAGCTAAGGAAAATAATATATAAAACTAGAATAACAAGATATCAAAACCCTAACTAGCACAATAGAGTACAAACAAGCATGAAAATCAAAACAAGAAAGCAAAGCAAACCAATCTCCAAGCTAGATTTGATTTATCTCCATTTCTCTTCTCCACTTGCATGAGAATGCAAGATTTTCAAGGTTTGATTGTTGATATGTCGATTGCTCATTTTTGCAGCATAATGATAAGATGAAAGATAATAGAAGAAAATGGATAAATAAGAAGAAATTTTGGCAGAGTGATGATGCTAGAAGAAGATCCCCCAAATGACCTATGAAAGGTTTGATTTATAGGAGAAGGCTGATTTGATTCAATGGCCAAGATTAAAAGTCAAATTTGTGATAGGTGTGGCTAGGATTAAAAGTTTATTTTAGTGTCTATGACGCACATTAAGTGGATTATGACATGAGGCTAAAATTAAGATGTGAGGAAATAAGTGGGATTCTATTTTTTATTTTGGAAGAAAAGATGCTTATGACACACAATGAATGGGGGTAAAAATAGGATGTGAGTGAAAATCTCATAATTTAAATAATAAAATTATTTAAATTATGTGTGCATGTGAAGAGTTGTAGTCATGTGACACATGTTGCAATGTGGTAAAAGTGAGAGATTAATTCAAATATTTAATTTGAATTATTTTGAGACATGTGAAGGGGAATTAATTAAATAAAGGAGATTTATTTAATTAATTGGGAAGGTGATTAAGTGGAATAAATGAGATAAGTGGGATAGTGTAATGACCTAGGATAAAATATTACAAAATGTCTTACAAGGTCATGTATCGACTAGGTAATATTATGACATGGACAATTTTGGGTGTCTACATTTTGCCCCTCTTTGAGATGATGTTCGCGATGGTGAAATTTATGTCGAGTAACATCATTTCAAAGAAGCTAAGGTATGGATAGATGAAAAAAAAATGATGCCCCAACCACTTGAAGAAGTGAGGAGTATGATGAATGAAGGAAAGGGATGATAGAAGAATATGATGATGCAAAAGATATGAAGAAATGGGATGATGATATAGGATATGATAATGATGATGATGCCCCCTCGAGAGGATAGGCGGGTTGCATAAACACGAATATTCTCTTGAAATGAATGAAATGATAAAGGAGGGATAAGATGAATGATACAAGATAAGAAGTAGATGAAAAAGAAAAATGACACGTTATGCTGCAATAAAGTGAGCAATCATATGTTTGATATAGCACTAGACGTTATGCACCAAGGTATAAGGACCAAGGTGACAATGTGTCTCATGCCCCAGCATAATACAACCTTGTCTAGATACAAGATATGAATATTAGCTAGGAGTGATTCAGATTTGATGCAAATGCCAATTGAAATGATAAAACACACAAGCAAGCAAGCATGCACAAATGATACAAAAACAAACAAGGTATTGCCCCTGTCAAGCTGTAAACCGATGGTTAATTGATTGACTGATGATGATGATAGTGTTGTCATTGTGGGGAACGATATATCCCTAGATCAACACAAGGATAATTGATTGATTGATTGATGATGATGATAGTGTTGTAATTGTGGGGAACGATATATCCCTAGATCAACACAAGGATGATTGACTGATTGATTGGGTTTACAACAAGATTAGGATCAAGACCAAAGGATGTGATTGGATAATTTGGCAAGATTGATTAGCTTCATTGGTATGGATTAAGGATTGACTTGCATTTGGATTATTGCTTGGAAGGATTGAAGATGCTTGATTTGAAGATTTAGATGATGATTGTTGAATTAAATTGAGGAATAATTTACTTGGAATGATTTTGATTGATTGGATTGATGAAGAAATTATTTGATTTGATGATAATTATTAGATTGATTAGAAGAATAGGTTTGATTGAAAGAAGTGATGTGATTGATTTTATTGTTTGGATTTTTGAAATGTTTTAATTTTTTGGATTTTTGGAATATCATGTGGATTATGAAGGCATTGGTGGATTATGATGTGGATTATGAAGGGGAGATGAATGGGAGGCTTAGCCAAAAGCATGGACCATAGGAAGGTGATGGGGGAGGTATGTAGGATAATGAGTAAAAGGTGAGGAGATGAAGGTATGTGGAATCGTTGTGAAATGGAAGGGAACCATGACAAATGGTTGCACACATTGTGATAAACGTTGAAGCTTTTGATGTGGAGGGGGTGTAGGAAGCAATGGAGATGGTTGCTTAGGAGATGGGTGATGAAGTGCTTTAGGTACCCACATAGATTTAGTATTTTTATGACTTTTATTTTTCTTGTGGGATGGAATATGAGATTCTTGAATAGAGTGGGAATGTGAGCTGGAAGTGGATGGTTGGAATTTTTGAGATGTAGATGCATCATTTGAATTGTTTTCCTTTTTCTTAGGTACCCAAACCATTTTGTTTTTAGACTTTTCTTTTGAAAATATGATCTTATATTGCTTTTTGGATGGATTTTTCTTTGGTTCTTTGCTTTTGTATTCTAGGGCATGGGGACCCTTCATATTTTTTGATTTATAGATAGAGGCATCAAAATGTTTTCTTTTGAATCCCATGGGTATGGTGGAATGAGTGAAAGCTTCATGTTTAGACAATGTGTGCATTGATTGGTCATGATTAGGATTTTTAGAGGATTTATGGATAGGTGCATAAGGGGATTGGATAATGGGGATATTAGGTGTTGGTAGTAGTGGAGGTAGATTAGATGGATGGATATTAGGAGTTGGAAGCAATGGTGGCAAAGTTGATGGTGGAAGGTGTACGGTCACATGCTTTTGACATTTGTAGGATGATGGATGAGGGATGGCAACATATGCTTTTGGCATATGATAGGATTTATGGTGGAAAGAGAACTTATGATGGATGGAGGAATTACCAGCATCTTTAGATTGGTGTCCTTGGGGTGTATATCCAAGACCATAAGAGTGTGGAGGGACATTGACATGGATTGGCTCCAAAATACCTTGTTCATGAAGGCCTAAACCTTTACCTTAGTAGTTCATGTTTTGAAGCATACGATGGACAATGGGACTAGGTGTGTTTTGGACACTAGACTTGAGTTCATTATTAGATGAAGAAGGTGAAGTGGATAAAGGTTTTTGTTGTTCTAAGGAGGAAAATTCATGAATAAAGATGGATAGACCAATAGGACATGTTGGTGGATTTGAAATGGGGTTTATAGTGGATGTGGAAGGATCATTAGGATCTTGATTATGTTCATTTAGATCCACACTATTGGTTTGATCTTCTATATTTACTTGGGAGGCATGTGTCTCATCATGACAAGTGGATAATGCGGGATCATGGATAGGACTAGGTAGGGGGTCTATAGGAGAAATGGAGGTTTCTTGCTCATGGATAGGTGAAGTGATAGGATCTTGACCATGGAATGCATAAAGTTGGATAAGAGGATCATCATGGCCTTCTTGATCATAGGTAGGATCTAGATCATAGAGGGAAGCTTCATCATGAATAGGACCAAGTATGTTATGAGTGGGATCATTAGAAGGGCCTAGATCTTGATTAGAATGAGAGGTTAATTTTTTCTCATGCTTAAGATAATTCTCTTGACATAACTCTTGGATTTGAGTGGAAATGGAAGTGGAAGGCTCTAGAGGAGGCTTGGTGTGATTTTTATGATCAATAGGTTGTGGACCACATGATGGAGTTGGAAGAATAGGCATGACATTCAAACGTTCATTGGTAAGCTCATTAATGGGTGCTTGACATGGGGATGGTCTTTTCCGTGCTAGTAGTCTTTGGAGAAATTTGTTAAAGGATTCTTTGGTTTATGGATTAGTGCTTGAGAAGTTGAATGGTGGTGTTGGTGTAGGACTAGTATGCTTTGAAATAGGCATTTTATTAAATGGTGATGGAGGACTAGTAGATGGAATGGTGTATGATTCCAAACTTATGGTGGTATTTCCCTTGTCAAAAGTATCATTAAGGTGACCTAAGATTTCTACAAAGTTTTCATCATCACTAAGATCTACAAAATTCTCATCATCACTAGGAGAAAAATTTGACCCACCTTGGAGGATATATGGTTTTGGATTATCTTCATGATTAGGTGAACGGGCTCCTCGAAGTATGACCTTCGGATTGTGACTGAAATTGTTAAGGATAAGGACCATTTTAGCAAGTGTTTGACTAGGATTAGGGTGATGATGATGATGAAATGATTAGATTGAATGACTTGGATTGATTAGGATGAAATTTATTTGAATGTGATTAGAAAAAAGGATGATTAGGATGATTAGAATGATATGTTTATGTGTTGGTGTTTATAGCTTGATATGGCAATTTTCAAACAAATGATTACACATGTACACACATGAATCACACACGCAAGACACATAATCAAGTTTGAATTTGAAATTATGAATGTGATGATTAAGCACACACTTGAAGAAGACACATCAACAAGTCCTAGAACTAGTCAATTGGGTATGGCCAATTAGGTCTTAAGCTAGAATGCACGAGGTTGACTAGGGATAATTTGAAAGAAAAATCATGCCACACAGTTGGGAGAAAGGGGTAACCCACCCTTCACCTTCACTTCCCAAAGGTATAAAGTTCTTTGGGGCTTAGCCAAGAGTGACAAGATTTTAACTCTCAAAGAAGTGTGTCTTTCAATTCACACCTTGATTGAGGTCATCCCTAGGGGTGATGAAATCCCCTAGCAGGCCTCCTATGAAAGGAATGACAAAAGCGAACCAAGTGAGGTGTTTTTGATCACACATGCACTTGATTCACAGTCACAATTGTTAATTTTCCCTTAAAAAATAGAAATATGTGTAAAAAAATTCAAACACTTGTTATTTTTAATCCAAAGTCAAAATTTGTGATGGAAGACAATGTTTTTTGTTTTTTTTTTTAAGCCCAATTTTAAAGTGTGATTGCAAACAAGATGTTTGTTTTAAAGCCCCAAATTGAAGTGTTTTGCAAACAAGATTGATTGATCAAATGAGAGATAAAGATAATAGAATGAGTGTACCCAAAAGTTTTTGCTTTCCAATCTGATGTGTATGACTGATATTGCTGCTACTTAAGCTCCTTATGATCACCTGCAAAATAAAAAAATGATATTATAATGCAGCCATAAAAAAAAAGCAAGTTCATCAGATAATTTCAATTTCAGATACATGTTTTTAACATAACCAAACTGGATTCGATTATTTGAAGATGTTATTGATTTGAAAAATAAAAACTCAAAGAAGGAACCCCTATTAATTTTCTAAGAGCTTGCCAGAAATGTAAAGAAGTTAGACAAATTCCTTGTTTTGCACTCATAAATGCGGATTTGTGAAAAACATATAGAAAACAAAGATCAGATTATTTCGTATTTTTTTTGAGCTATAAATTAAATTTGTAAAATAGAGATCCCTATTAAAATTGCAAGAGCTTTCTGGAAATGTAAACAGTTTGGAAAATTTCGCTGATTTGAGCTCAGAAAGTAAATTTTCTGAAAAAACATAAAATAGTGATAACACCTACAAAAAGCGTGGGAAAATCTCAATTTTTTTACCGTAGGACGTTGAGATGATTTGTAAGCTTTTGTAAAAATATTGTAAAGAAATACACAGAAATTTGAAAGATATGATGGAATTTGTAAAACTTTGGGTTTCATCCAAAAATTGGTAAATCTGCAACAAAAAAAACAATAAAGCCTGCCAAAAGCAAGCTAGATCAAAGGATTCACGTCAGGTTCACCAAATGTAATTAGGGAAAATCAGATATAAAACTAGAATAACGTTATCAAAACCCTAATCAACACAATAGAGTACAAGCAAACATGAAAATCAAAAGAATAAGCAAATGTAAACCAATCTCCAAGCTTGAATTGATTTATCTCCATTGCTCTTCTCCACCTGCATGAGAATGCATGATTTTGAAGGTTTGAATGATTTGATATGTTGATTGCTCATTTTTATAGCATAATGATAAGATGAAAGATAATAGAAGAAAATAGATAAATAAGAAGAAATTTTGGCAGAGTAATGATGCTAGAAGAAGATTCCCCAAATGGCATGTTAAAGGCTTGATTTATAGGAGAAGACTGATTTGATTCGATGGCCAATATTAAAATTCAAATTTGTGATATGTATGGATAGGATTAAAAGTTTATTTTAGTGTCTATGATGCACATTAAGTGGATTATGACATGAGACCAAAATTAGGATGTGAGGAAATAAGTGGGATTCTTTTATTTATTTTGAAGAAAAGATGCTTATGACGCACAATGAATGGGGGTAAAAATATGATGTGAGTGGGAATATCATAATTTAAATAATAAAATTGTTTGAATTATGTGTGCATGTGAAGAGTTGTAGTCATGTGACACATGTTGCAATGTGGTAAAGTGAGAGATTAATTCAAATATTTAATTTGAATTATTTTGAGACATGTGAAGGGGAATTAATTAAATAAATGAGATTTATTTAATTAATTGGGAAGGTGATTAAGTGGAATAAATGAGATAAGTGGGATAGTGTAATGACCTAGGGTAGAATATTATAAGATGTTTTATAAGATCGTGTATCGACTAGGTAACGTGATAACATGGACAATTTTGGGTGTCTACACCAAGAATCCTCAAAATTTAAAGGATCAACATGTCCCATCAAAAATACATGCAAAAACAAAGAACAATATGATCCAAAATAAAAAATTTAAATCCCAAAAGCCCATGAATCAAAACTCAAATTCAAAAACCATGTGTATTCCCAAAATATTCATATTATCAATCATCCCAAAGAAAAAATAGAATTGGAATCCAAACTTGCTTATGCAAAAGGTCAATGTAATTCTATGTCCTCCACCCCATTTAATAATCCTTTATCACCACCATCAATTTTTGGTCCTTATATCCCAAAATACACATCCACTCCTCCATCTAAATCTCCAAATTCAAAATACACTTCTCTTTCACAACTCCACCACCCTTCAAGGTGTGTGGCAATGTTGATTTTTCCTACATTTCCATCCCCTCATCTACAAGTCTTCCATCAACCCATCCATTATCCAACATCCATATTTCATACTTCCATCCCTCTTATCTAATATTTTGCATAAATCCATATCCCTCACCATCTTACCATCTATTTCATCATGTTTACCATCATTCTACCAATGTTTATGAGCATACCTCGAATTTTCCATGGTCTAATAGAACACGTCTTCAAGGGATACCACCCATGGAGCTAGATTCTTGATTCATTCATGCATCCACCATATTCTAAATAAATATCCATATTCCTATCCTTCTCCATCCATCTCATTCCTAAAAAAATTTTAAAAAAAGAGAGAAAAGAGAGAAAAAAAATTAAAAAATTAAAGAGAAATCATTCGTCCAATGGTGAAAACCACTTCTCGTGGTGCCTTGGATAGATACCATGATGAAAAATTGGCAAAAATACATCATGTGTAATCCATTACCCTCTTACACTCTATACTTGGGGGAAAGTTTCATCCATGCTATCCTACTAACCACACCCCACCCCCCTTTATCCCTCATTTCCTATCCATTATCCTATCTAAATCCATCCCCCCTTTTCCCTCTTTTGATCTTGACAAGGCTAAGGAAATTCATATACATCATGCATTATATCCTTTCATACTTCTTGTCCTATCCATATCATTCATTTCATATCCCTCATCCTATCCAAATCCATATTCCCTTTCCATATTTGATCTTGATGAAGAGCCTAGGGGTCAAATATCAATACATCCATATCCTTTCCACCCATCTTCCACACCTACCTTGATATTGATAAGGATTGGGGCACAAACATAAATCATGCTTTAGAAAAATATTGACATGATAATCCTTTGTCCATTCATAGTAAAATATCATTCCATTTCATATATAATGCTATCCAAACTGGTTGTATCTGAGACAAAAAAAGTTATTCCTATGCGACATAGTCCTTGGAGATCATATCCTAAATATTCCATCCAATAATCCCCATGCATCCTATCATTTACCAAGTTAATCCATTATCTTTTCATATCTATCATAAAACTTTGTTTTCCCTTGTCATTGGTTTCAACATTCCAATCCACCTATCCAATATCCCTCCATTATCCCATCCACTCCATCAATAAACACAAGTAGACATCAAACATAACAATGTGCTTCCATACCATCAAACAACACACTTAAATTTTTTTATTTTTAATGTAAAATATTAGAGATTGACATTAACATAGATAACTTGCAATCAAATGTTCAATCCTTTGCCATTGTGAACATTTCCTTATTATCCACCACTTATCTTATACAATATGTCTCCTTGAAATGAAACTCTTGTCTTATACGAGATGTTTCCTTCTTGAAACTATACATGATCCAAAACCATCCTTTAGTCCTTCCGACACCTTGGTAAAAGATAGTACTGGTGTGTGTCTATTGATCATTTCTTGTCTTTTTCTTTGGTTTATCTTTTTGATCTTTTGATCCATGCTATTCCTAATCAAGGTCACCATGATCATTTAATATCATGGTGTGCTTTGATGTGGCATAAATTAGGGCAAGGTCTATTTTTTCTATGTGTCGTGTCTGATGGTTGTCTCATCGTATATCCACTAAGAGCATCATATGACTTGTGAGTGTTGGGGAATTCTATTTTTTATTGCTTGCTTCCTTTAGATTCAATACATGCATTGGATACATTGTTGCCTTGGTCTTGTATACCCTGGTCCATAACACCCATTTCTATATCAAGTAAAGGTTGCTAATCTCAAATTCAATACAACACATCATCATTATCACTGCATTCATAATCATTTTTCTGGCATCCATATTTTAATCATTTTCATCCATCATTTTCCTTATTTCAGTCTAACACTTTCTTCTTCTTCTCCTCTTTTGAGTGATCACCCATGTAATTAATGCACAGGTAATCTCTCGAGGGGGCATCAATCATCTCAATCATCTCATCTTTTATAATGTTCCATTTCTCACTTGATTGGAGCATATTATCATCATCTTCATCTCTTTTGATTTTTCTTCTTAACTACTTGCTTTCTTTCTTCAATCAAATCTATCTCAAATTTTGAATCTAAATCTTTCATTCATTTTGGAAACATCTTCTTCATCCACCAGTCAACACAATCTTCAAAATATAAACTTTACATGCATAATTATCTATTAATCAAATTAAATAATTTATTATTTTCTCTTCATGCTTCAAAATGGAAATCTCTATTTTGCAGTTGAGTTGACTCTACTGATTATTTAGTTTTATCAAGTCTTCATCCTCATCCTCATCTCTTATTTTATTTTTCCTTGGAAAGTTTATAAATAAGATCATTTCTTCATCATTTGGGATCTCACATCTTATGTAAATTAATTTTTCCAAAATCTTTTATCAATCAAATCAATCAATCATATTGTCATGTTGATATTTAGCATCCACATTAAAAGATGAAGCAACATCACATCATTTTTTTTTATGTTTGCAGTGGGATTGGTAAATTAGAGATTTAAATTTTGATTTCCTTCTTTATTTTTTCATATTCTTGTAATTTCTTATTTTTTGATTTCAATGCATACAAATAGAGGGTGGGAGGGAGGAAGGGAGAGAGAGAGAGAGAGTTGTGTAGGTAGGGTTTTTGAGAGAGAGAGAGAGAGAGAGAGAGAGAGAGAGAGAGAGAGAGAGAGAGAGAGAGAGCAACTGGGAGATAGAGGGAGTGAGAGAGAGAGACTTGAGAGAGGGAATAGAGGTAGGGTGGGAGGGATAAAGTGAGGGAGTGAGGGAGGGAGAGAGGGAGGGAGGGAGAGAGAGATTAGAGTTTGGGGTTTAAGGGTTGAGGGCTTAAAGGATTAGGGCTTAAGGTATAGGGTAGAGGTTTGATAATTTAGGGTTGTCCTAGTTTAATGTATAGGTTAGATGGTTGAGGGATTAGGTGTTTAAGGGTTGATGTTTTAAGGGTTTAAGGGTTGTAAGTTTGTAAGGGTTGAGGAATTAAGGGTTTAAAGGTTGAGGGTTTAAGGGTTGATTGATTAAGGGTTTTAGGGTTGAAGGATTAGGGTTGAGGTTTGAGGGTTGAGGGATTAGGGATTAGTGTTTAGGGTTGAGGGTATAGGGCTGAGGGATTAGGTTTGAGGGTTAAAGGGTTGAGGGATTAGGATTTAGGGTTTAGGTTTGATGGATTAAGGGATTAAGGGTTGAGGGATTACAACTAATGGTATAGGGTTGAGGTTCCAATGTATCAGGTATAGATTTGATAATTGAGGGTTCAACTTGTTTAATGCATAGGTTAGAGGGTTGAGGGATTAAGGGTTGAGGGTTTAAGGGTTGAGGGATTGAGGGTTGAGAAATTAGGGTTGAGGGATTAGGTTTGAGAGATTAGGTTTGGGGGAACTAAGGGATTAGGGTTGAGGGATTAGAGTTGAGGGATTAGGGTTTAAGGCATAGTTTTGAGGGTTGAGGTTTTAGCGATAGGGTTTAGGATTTAAGGTGTAAGGGTTGAGGGTAAAGTGAGATACCTAGATGGCTAAGGACAGATGGAGAGGTAGAAAAGGAGTGACTAAGAGACCTAGAGAGGGGAGAGGTAGAGAGGTGAGGGGGAGATAGAGATTAGATAGAGAGGTGAGGGGAGAGATAGAAGAAAATGAGAGAGTGAAGTTGAAAACTTGAGGGAAATATGGGTAAGGAGGAGGGAGAGAGGTGGAGAGGTTTGGGAAATAACTAGAGATCCATTTGAGAGATATAGAGGTGAGAGAGCTATAGCCTATGGAGAGAGGGGTGAGATACATGGGGGGAAGATAGGTGCAAGAGAGATAGAGGGGGGAGAGGGGTGGGTAATGAGACAATGAGTTAGGAAACCTTTAGAAAATCAAAATTTTCATAACGTGATTGTATTTTGAAGAAGTTGAGATATAGAAATTTTTATAGCAAGACAAAATGTTCTCACATTATAACTTGAGCGCATTTTGGCTTGCTCTAAAAATGGTATAAAATTCAACACACCTATGATCCAAGTGATGAGCCCAGTTTTTGGCATATTTTAGGCTATGTTTTTAGTATCTTTATACCTTTTATTATGTTGAGACAGACATTAAGTAGTAATTATGGAAGTAATACATATAATTTATGCTTAATATAATAAATTTATTATGATAAATCTTTCCATGGTTATTTCTTGATGTTTTATCAGTTTAATGAAGGATGTGTGCCTTTTGACTCTATGTGATAATATGCCTTTCCTGCAGCCATATGTGAAATATTATTTGATTGAATTCAATACCTAATGAATGTATGAATGAGATAATGAATCATTTAATGAGTTGAATTTAGCTGACCCTTTGCCGCAGGAATAGATGTTAGTTATTGTAGCTACCAGGTCTCAAGGAGAATATTTAGACTCCACTAGATCATTGTAGGACTGATTCAAACCAAACCAATTCAGCAGCAAGAAATGAGGAGATAGGTGAGAAGTTATCCACCATGCAAGGGGAGCATTCTAGGAATCAAACATAAGGCGTCTTGGTGTCACACAAATCCAGGATAGTGGTGCATTAATTCTTTCAAATTGATTTGACTCAGTTCTCTCTCTTGTGTCCACTTCTTCAATGTAAAGGTCAAGATGTAAATAAGGTTTCCCATTTATGTGGGAAAGGTTAGTTAGTTGTTAGGTTTCAGTTTTAAATAAATAGCTATGTTCTCCTTCAGAGAAAGAGTTGGAAGTTTGTTGTTGTAATAGCTTAGTTTCAAGTAATACAGTTGCAAGTTGCAAGTTGTGAGCAATGCACTTATCAGTTTCAATTCAATAAAATAATTTCATGGAGTTTGCAGTTTAATCTATTGTGTACTTGAGGCACTACCTATCTTTTCCATTTCTTCAATTAGAGTAAATGTATTTCATTTTTCTAGAACTTCAACGTGACTGTTCCTGTAGCTGGTAGAATTACAGAGCTGTCAACTATTCCTAAAGCCACTAGGGATAGAGTAGTTCCTATCTTCAAAACTAGGTTTAGTTTTCATTTTGAGAAGACATAGCTAGCTAAAGTTTGTTTTCAGGAATTTCAATTCCAGCATGGTATTTTCAAGGAAGAACACATGTCTGAAATAGGTTGTTAGTGCATATACTATGCAGGCCCATTTCTAGTCTAACGCCCCTTGGTTGACAATTAAATAATGTCTTTCAGTAGATTATAACTTCCAATTGTGATATCTAATCCCTGAGTAGAGGAATATATGTTCCTAGTTATCAACCTAATTAAGGACACTACACCACGCCCACATGTTCTATTATTCTACTAGTTATGTGTGTGTTCCAACAAAGAAAGATTTTTGATGTTGTTGGGAAATGCACTTGCAAATTTTCACATTCTAACACCTTTGCATGAACTTTCCACCACCTTTTTATGGTTTTCCAACTTAGTAAGGAGGAAATAATAGATTTTTCACATCAAATTTGATATAAATCAACTCAAGTCTCAATTTTTGTAGCGTTGTAATGTTAATTGTGATTGAATTGTAGGAGTTTAACATTATACATTGGTTATTTGTATTATTGTTAGTAATTCTATTTGAGTGATATACAATTGAATGTTGGAAAGGAAGAAAGCTTTTGAAAAATTCAAATTGTTGAGGAGTTTGACGAAAGGATAAAAAAAGACTACATAATTAGGTAGTTCATCCATTTGAATCTCCATTTTTTAGGTATGTCAAGTCTTTACACATTTTCTTTACATTTTCCTTAATTCTATTATGTTTCTTTATCATACCTTATCATACATGCTTAATACAATGCTTTGATTGTTACTATGCATATTCCATGTTCATCATTATTTGTTTCTCATTATAACCTTAGCCTCTCTTGGAACATTTTAAAATACACAATCTTTACACTTGCCAATTACATTTTAAACCACCTCTTTGAGGCATTTGGTTAAATAATTAACCTACCTTGTATTCTTCCACATTTTTTATATACATTTATGAGAGTAGGTATAACTATGTAATATAATACATCATTTCTCAATCCTTTTTTATGGATGTGCATACCCCTTTCTAAAGCTTCCATTTTGGTATAGGCATGGGCGATGTTGGAAAATACTTTAGAATTCAGTTTTACACCTAGAAATTGCATTTTCTTGAAATTTTCTAAAGCCTTTTCAACAAATCCATATTGTGCATATCCTGCAATCATTGTATTCCGTGAGGACATATTTCATTGAGGCATTTTTTCAAACAGTTCATGTGCCTTGTCTATACATGTCTACCAAAGACTTTTATCAAACATCATAGACAAGGGAATGAGTTGTTTGAAAAAAATCCTCAAAGAAATGTGGTCTCATTGTGATGTCCATCACCATCAGACCACATTTATTTGAGGAATTTTCTCAAATATCTCACTACCTTTTCTATGCTACCACATTTTCCATACATGTCTACCAAATAATTTTATCAAACATCATAGACAAGGCAACGAGTTGTTTGAAAAAACACCTCAAAGAAATGTGGTATTATGGTGATGGACATCACCATGAGACCATATTTATTTGAGGAATTTCTTTGATGAATTCTTTCAAATAGCTCATTTTCTTGTCTATGCTACCAAAATTTCCATACATTTTCTATTTTTTGCATATCCTACAATCATTGTAGTCCACGATGACATATCTCATTGAGGAATTTTGTTAAATAGTTAATGTGCCTTGTCTATGCATCCACATTTCACATGTCTCTACTAAGGAAATTGCAGCCATAACACTAATGAAAATCCCCTCCTTTTATGTTTTGATAGATTTCATACCCCATTGCAAGGTCCCCTTGTTACTATGGCTAAAATCCTAAAACATGTGCTTTCAACCAAACTATTGATGCATGCAAAAAATATATCAAAGCATAATAGTAAGAAAAATCATAGACAAGGTTGTGAGTTTTTTGAAAAAATTCCTCAAAGAAATGTGGTCTCATGGTGATGGACATCACCATAAGACCACATTCCTTTGAGGCATTTTTTCAAACAACTCATTACCTTGTCTATGCTACCACATTTTGCATACATGTCTACCAAAGAATTTTATCAAATAGTATAGACAATGCAATGAGTTATTTAAAAATATGCCTCAAGGAAATGTGGTCTCATGGTGATGGACATCACCATGAGACAATATTTCTTTGAGGCATTTTTTCAAACAACTCACTACCTTGTCTATGCTACCACATTTTCCATACATTTCTACCAAAGAAATTTGTCAAACAATTCACATTCCTTGTCCATGCTTCCATATTTATCATACATTGCTACCAACGGAGTTGCAATTATAACATTTGACAAAAATCCCCCTTTCTTTCAATGATTTGTTTGTTGCCCATACCTTGTTCCAAAGGTAGGATGTTGACAAAAGTTGTGGAATTTGGATTTATACTCAAGCCAATTTTTTTTTCTTTAAAATTTATGGTCTTTTAAAAGATCCATTTTGTGCTTATCTTGCAATCATGGCATTCTATGAGACCACATTTCTTTAAGGAATTCCAACAAAAAAATCATGTGAGCTTTGTCTATGCTACAATATTTTGCATACATGTCTATTTGTGGACATTATATTGGCAGGTCATACATTAGAAAATGGCTAGAGAAAAGTCACATTCAATAAATTCTTGCAAGGTAGAAATACTACAAAAAAAATTATCTTTCCATTTTTCTTGTGTTCTTAGTGCACTTGTTTATTCATCATCGTTGAGTGAAATTAAATCTTCTACAAGATGATTGTATGTATTTTGTAAGAAGGGTTGAATGACATATTTTTTTGAATACCTAGAATACTGAGAGGGGGTTGAATCAATATTCCATTAAACCATTTGATCATAATCCATCCAATTAACAAAACATATCCAAATACAACAATGAATGAAAGAATGAAACAATCACAAGATCACATGACACTTGAACACCAATATTTTTATGTGGAAAACCCAAAAAGGGAAAAACCATGGTGAGGATTAGCTCACAATATATTATAACTGGTTATAAGATATTATAGAGGCTCACTATCATGACACACTATCTAATAGGGCTCACAACCACAAAAAGATAAAAAGAAAAAGTGGCCACATAGCCAAAATGTGAACTAATACAAAATTTACCTTATTTGTGTTGGATTCAGTTCCTTTGAAGCTCAATATACTGATACTCTAGTTTACATTCACTCAATATCCACAACAACTCTTCTATAGATCTAATCATGTACATACAAAATTCATATATTCACATCACATCACACATATGTGTTGCTCCTACAATTTCAAAACTTTCTTACATACATATATAATTCATTTACATACATCAATTAGGTTGGCTTAATTAGATGTATCCCTTTATTAAATCAAAATTACCTAGTCGACTCCACACTTGAATCAAAAACATATTTGTGATTAAGCCAAATATGCAAAACTTGATTTAGGTTGGCATGGACCTAAAATAGATCTCACTAACATATTCAATACATATTTAAGCACCACAACATATGCCAAGAATTAGGTCAGCCATGAATTAGACCTAATCACAAAATATGCCAACTAATCAATCACCAATGAACAACCTAATCACATAATAGCTTGTCATCTAGAATATATAATTTACTAATACCTATAAAAAAACTCCCAAAATTCTAAAGTCCGATTCTTAACACCAGAGGAATGCAGACCGAATTACTCATACCCATTTACACTGTACAAAGCCACAACTGTATGTCGAACTACTATCACTTGTAACTTTAAAACTATACATCCAAACCAGCTGAAATCTTGAACATAAATGCACATAATGGTTATTTATAACATATTATCATTGCATAGGTAGATCTTATCAAATGAGAAATTGTGGACCAAAATGTTAGATTAGAATATCTTCATTATGTTAATCATATTAGAGTAAATATCAAAAACCAATGTTGACACCAATGAAAACACATTAAAGGGGTTCCCTATTCATTCTTTCAATAATCTCCACCTTTTTCATTGATGGAAACATATACCAAAAATGAATTTCCAAAAACTCAAAGCATTCAATATCTCCAATCATCTCCAAAAACTTCAAACATTTCTAGTCATCAAACTTCTCCCCTTTGAAATCAAAGAAAAAGGGTGTGCCGGTAACACACATGTGAAATCCAAACTTTATGCATATGCATAGGTGGACAACTAAAATGAATAAACTGACTTCCTCTTAGGGATATAACCCAAAAATTTGAACCAACTACATGTACAATGAAAAAAAGGAAAATAAATCAAAAAATGAAAGAATATACAAATGAAAAATGTTTAACTGGAGGAGGAAACTTCAAGATCCTTAAGAATATCTTGCCAAGAATACTTCTCTTAATTCCAATCTTTCTTGGTTGTTGGAAGTGATCTGAACAATGACTAGCTCTACTATATTCTCCTCTCCCTCTTTTGGAGAGATTGGATTTGGGTTTATCTTTGTAAGCTTCTCTCCATCAGCTAGGGAACTTGACACCAAAATGTACTTGCTCGTCACCAAGTTCCCAAGCTGACCAAACCACCTTATGATGTCATCTTTCTACCTTTGCAATGTGAAGAATCCTTTTTGCAAATCTGTGATGGCAGTCCAAGTGGTATGATCTCTATCTTTAGCCAGATCAAAAGTGCTAGAAGCATTAGTTATTTATGACTCTATTGACTCCATTAATTGCTTAATGCCTTGAGTGGCATCCAACCACCTCATGTATTACAAAAAAAAATTATTAGCCTCATCTTCACATTCTTGAACCTCCTTTATCCATTTCTCCACTTTGTTATGTGTTGATGCACATCTCTCTTATAACTACAACAACCTCTTATTATAAAACCTTGTTTCAACTTATTTTTTAATCAATTCTTTCAGACTGGAGGTGTACTCTTTAAGAGAATCAACCAAAACATTTATATTTTCTATAGAAGTTAGAGAATTGTCATTTGATGTACTAGGAGTAGCATCTTGTAGAGTCTTTATAGCTTCATTTATCAATTTTATTCCCTTTTGATGAGTCTCTATTGTCTCTTTTCTTCTAGAGGCATGTAAGACATCTTTAAGCTCTAACTTTTGAATTTGTGAGATCTTCACCAAATCCACACTTCCTTGATACATTGGGAGCTGCAATAACTCAAGAGGGATTATCGATTGAAACCTTATTTGTTTAGACAAAATTCCCTTAAGAGAATTACCAAAATATTCTCCTGATGACTTGGGTAGCTCGATGGTCTTTTGTGCATATTCTTTATTCTTTCCATCCTCAGACTCTTTTTCATTCTCAGCTTTCTCCTCTTCACTGGAGGTATTTTCCTTTTTCTTATCTTTATCTTCATCCTCCTTCTTGTCATCATAATCTTTCTTATTATTCTCTTCTTTTTCTCCTTTTTCTTCTTCTCCATTCTCATTTTGGTTATCTTCATTTTCTTTACCTGCATCTTTATTTTGTTTATCAGAGTGGTCCTTAGTACCATCTGCATCTTTCTTTTATTTTTCTTTCTCTACACTCCGGTTTTCATCATTACCGATGGGCATGTTAGTATCTTCCAGAGGATCATAAGTCTTTGGGAAAGCATGTATTTCATTTATTTGTGGTGGTAAGGACACCACATTCTCTGCAACATTAAAAAAAGGTGTTTCTTCTATTGTATGATCATCTATTTCTTCCAAGACCTCTTTGAATACATGTAAATTTGTATCAGGAGGAAGATTTTCCTCCACATCAATAACCTTTTCCTTATCATTCACTTTCTCTTGAGTAGAACCAGATCTGGAAGTAGTTATCATCTCAATTTTTTTAGAAATTTCCTTGATAGTCCTTACTATTTCTTGCTTCAATTTATCCAGTTGATCTTTTTCTCTCCCCATAAGAATAGTAACTCTTTGTTTGACTTTGAATTCTTTAGTATACACTTCTATCAAGGTAGATTTTTCATGCTCAAATAAGGAGGATCTAATTTCCTCTAAGGAATCAGATTTCATCTTATCTTCTGCTTCAATAGCTTCATGACTTCTTTCTACCAAGACATCCCACACAACTCTAGGATCCTTCTTCTTGATGTTACTCATGTCAGCTTCTAAAACAATAATATACTAGATAATCTCTTCAATAATTGTATTTATATTTGTTTCATCTACTTCCTCATACAATTTTGCAGTAGCTTCTAAAAAATTATTATATTGTAAAATATTTCTAACTAAAACATCTAACTTCATAGGAGTACAAACTCTTACTAGAGGAGCCTTTTTTCTCATTTTCGTTTGCTCAAGTTGTCTTCTTTTCTTTCATATTATTAGGATTCTTATGAATGCGTATTTTTTATCATAAAAGCTTGCACCTCTTAGAATAATCTTATGGGAAATTAAGTGAATGGGGACCTGATTGTGTCTCACTAAAAGAACCCCTAGGATTTTTATAGAAGTCAACTCTTCTCTATGTTTTTTGGAAAAGGGGAGGAGAAATGCAGAAAAAAAAAAGGGTGGCGATGCACCCAAGGTTTTATAATATTTTAAAGCCTACAACTTTCTTACCTCTAATATAATGGACACAAAATGTTACATCCCCTTCTTTGTTCAGAAGAAAATGAGAAACGAAGGCCTAAAGAGCTACAAATTTATTACTTGGATTTCCCGTAGGAAGCATTCATTAAGATTCAACAAAAGTAAGAAAACCAGAACTATCATAAAGATCTCTTTATATAACTCCTTTAATCTTGCAGCATAATGTGAAAATTAGCATAATGTCTGCAGAAAATGAAAGAGTATAATGAACATGATTCAATTTTAGAAAGATAGCATAAATCATAAAAGCTAATGGTACATGAAATAATCACCAAGAGTACACTCACGTAACTTGGCATAGAGCATTCAGTATGTGTAAAATAGATAAAATAAACATATTACATAGGCCACATAGATGCACAATCTCATATATTTCTTTCTACTATCACTCATCCAATAGTAAATTATAAAAATGAAAAGGTCGGATACCAATCCAATAAATAGTCTTGATAATATAACATGCCAAAGAGAAAATTAGAGCTCTTGAAATATCTTTCCTACTCTCTACTCTAATTACTTAACGGATAGATAAATTCCTCTATTTTGATAGCCACTAAACCTCCTTTCTCCCTACTGCAAACCCCTTTATATAGCCAAATGGATGAGTCACCACCGCAACCAATAGAGTTGAACAATTGTCAGATATTTACGTTTGATATGCTAAAATCCGATCCAAGATTTGATTAGATCAAAGAAATATTCACAAGAAAGGAATGAACTATTTCATTAATGGCACCAAATATTGAAGAAGCATGGTGCATATACATTGTTAGGGGATGATCAAATTCTATTTTACTCTGGAAAAACACAATTTGATCAATTATGAGGAATAACGATGCCATCTTATCAGGCCAACCTTGAAGACAAGATTTTCGCTGCTCTTTTTTATCAAATCTACTAAAAGAGATACATCCATGAAAGAAAAAGCACCCACCTAACGAAGTAGATAATGTTGCATACTAGCAGGAATTTTTTGGATCCTTGAAGCAGCTTGGAGAAAATCCCCGCTATGCAGCCATGTGTCCTTTTTCGGGCCGAAAAGGAGAATGATGCAAGGAAAATCCTTGTATCCACTTTGTGGCACATTATGTGCATTTGTTGCAAAAATAAAAAATTTCCTTTGAGGTGCAATACCATCAAAATGGAAAAATGATGTAAAATTGAAAAGAAGACTCTAGGGGCTGAATAATCAAAATAAAGTATTGAGGGAAAAAATTTATCCATAGGTTTTGGCAACTCACAAGGGACCTTTTCTTATAGAGACATGAACCCAGAATAAAAAAAATCCTTAGAGTTTGAGGAAAGTGACATGCTAGAACTCCCAATCATCATCGGAAGGTAGAGTGAGGGTACACAGTGTCTCATAGGCCTAATCCAGATCAAAGAATTCTTTAAAAGAAACTACTTCCCATTTCAATGCAACTGTTTTGATGTGATAGTAGAGGTGGGATCAATAGAGGAGCACCTTCTCGCCATCCATGACCAAAGGAGATGGGCTCAGTCCTTGAAGTGATGAGAAGTCATGTTGTTTGAGCCGAATGGACTCTCTGATTTTCTCTTCTACCAATACCCCTCCATCATCTAAGAATAAAGGGGGAAACCCAATCTAGATTAGAGACTACAATTCTTCTTTGATATCTCTGACCTTTTTAGTTAATGTTGCTTGACAAGCCTTGTTTTCTTGGGTGACTTGATCACAAGCAATAAATTCATTCACCTTTCTAGTCACTGCCCTTTAGTCTAAAATTCTACCACCTCTTAATTCTTCCTCGGTTGCTTTATACAACTTGGTTATCAATCTCCCTAATTCTTCAGAGTGAGGGGTGACCTATTGTAGAATCTATTTGATTGTTGAGCCGACCTTAGCGTTTAATTCTTGTGCTTATTTTAGGAACTTCAAGACTGGCTTCAAGGCTTCTACAACAATCATGATCCCATCCCAATGGGATGTTAACATCTCTCTAAGTATTAGGAGGAGCCTGAATCCTCATGTTGTAGTCAGTTATTACTAGAATTGGGATTCTTTAGCTCTCATATTTTCCTTTAATTGCTTTGTGTGTGTGTGAATATGTGGAATAAACTAATAAGCTAAACAAACACACCAATGCAATATATTATCAAAGAAATCTAATTTAAAGATAAAAAAATTCTAAACACATCAGATTCTTCAAAGACATCCCATTGTCCTCTATCTCCAAGGATTCATTGTAAGCTGCTTGCTCTCAAATTGTGTAGGTAGTAACTCAACAAAATGACAACCTAGAGAATGAGATTATATGCAATATTCATTTCTATGCTAAATGATATGAAATAAAGCTAGGCTAAGATATGAAACTAAAATGGATAATGCAAGATAATCTACCATGATTTTTTATGGTAAGATGATAAAGCTGAGATGCTATGCTATGCTCAAGAAATCTAGTATAATAAGATTTCTAAGTGCTCAATAATGCAACTATAATGCTCACACTAGATTCGATTAGATAGGTTTTTCAAAGAACAAAGAGGTTGTATTTATAGAATTTTGGAGGCAAAATCCTAGTTGGAAAAGATCAATGGTTGAAATCAAGCCTAGTAAGATGAAAGTGGAAGATCAAGAAGTTGGAGAGAAAGATGGAAGCTAGAGAGAAAGAGGGAAAATGTTTCCTCCTACACAACCTCTTCCATTGAAAAATGAAGGAAAGTAGCCATTTTGCATTTTTAGTTATGAGGAGTTAGTTGGTAGTTAAATATAAATCCCTAATTAAATTATTTAATTATATGTGACATGTGGATTTAGAAGTTTCCATAATTAAATATTAAAATTATGTGTGAGAAGTGAAAAAGGTGTTTAATTAAATATTTAAAATATTTAATTATATGTGAAGTGAAGAATTAGAAATAATGAATTTAGAAGAATATTCTTATTTTTAAAAATTCAAATTTAAAGTAATATGATAATTAATTTAAATAAATTATAAAATTTATTTAATTAATTAAGAGGAAGATAGAAAATGATAATAATTAAATAAACTTATTTATTTAATTAAAATAGAAGAATTAGAAAGTGAACGATATAAATAAATGTGACCATTTTTAGATGTATACATTTTTCCCATCTTTGAAGTGATGTGTTTTACGCATTGCTTCAAAGAAAAATTCAGATAGCGAAAATTTTGCCCCTGACTTTGAAAAATTGATTGACGATGCTATATGCCCCTTGGGAGATAAATCGTGAGTTTGAAGATTTTTGATGATGATTTGAAGATTTTAAATTATTTAAAGCAGTTTCACTGATTTATCTCCCAAAATAGCACTCAACATGGTGAAAAATAAAAATAACCTTACCTTTACTACCCCATAAAAGGTGGAAAAAGGTAAAAGACCTTGTCATTTGAATAGTTGCATTTGGGTGAAAACAAAGCTCTGAGAGAGGAGAATCAAGATGAAAATCCACTATGAGTGACATATATTCGAGCGGTTGTACAGACATCAGACAACAGTTGCATATGGACCTCCGGTAAGATCGTGAAACCAACTTTGTAAATTTTTTCTTGAATTTTGCATGTTGTTTTGAACTTTTTTATTTTTGCTTCTATCGATTTAGCGCATCCAATTGTGTTTTAGCACATGCAAGGTTTCCTTTAGCACATGTTAAGTAGTTTAGCACATATAGGATAGTGCATATACACCATAGAGTGGCACATAGGATTGATAGAATAGTGCATTGGTTGATTTAGCTCATAGGCATGATAGATTAGTGCATAGATTGGTCACACATAGGATGATAGTTTAGCACATACATTTAGGGATTTAGCCTATAGGTTGAACTAGCACATCTAATAGATAGATTAGCGCATCCGCCAGATAGAGTAGCACATATGCAAAAATAGCACTTTTACCCTCTATTTTAGCACATCCATGGACAAAGTAACGCATTTGCTGTTTTGGCGCATTGATTGTCTGTTTTAGAGCATCCATGAGATTTAGCTGATTTTGAATGTTTGAAGATCAATTTGTGATTTCCTGATGTTTGTTGCTATATTAGACAACTGATTTGATAGAATTGAATCACATCAAGGATAATTAATCTGAATTTGATGATGTTTTAATAAAAAAAATTTCATGTTGAAATGAAAAAAAATAGTAAAATGATTGATCTGATGCTGATTGGTTGATAAATTTGTTTTCATGCTTGATGAAAAAAAAATAGTAGAGATGAACTGATTTGGTTTTGATAAATTTGCTTTTAGAAATGAAAAAAAATAGTAATGATGAGTTGATATGTGATTTTGATAAATATGCTTTCATGTTTAATTAAAAACAAATAGTAAAATGATGATTTTCTTTGCATAATATGATTTTACATGATTGTATTGATGTACTTTTCTGATATTGTGATCTGACTGACATGGTATTGATATAATGTATAGGAGGATTTTAAGATCCTCTAGATCAGAGAGAGATTTCTTAGGACTTGGGAGATGATTTCCAGATTATCTCAGCCTAAGATTGGAGTGATTGCTCGATGTGGTTTGGGTTCATTGCTTAGGATAACACAATATAGGCTCAACAAGGCACTATTGACAACTTTAGCCAAGTGGTGGCACAATGAACATAACACCTTCCATTTTCCCACTGGTGAGATTATAGTGACTCCTTAGGATGTGTATATGATATTAGGGATCCTTATGGTTGGTGAGATTGTGGTCTATGACCACAAGGAGATTGGTGGTACTCATGCCTTGTGAAGAGTGTTTGTGAAGAGTGTTTCAGGATCTAGGCATCAACAAATATGAGATCCCCTAGAGAGTGATGGTTGAGAGCTATGCCCCAATTACCTCTGCACTGGATGGTTTCATTGGTGACTTTTTGTGTCCCGAACGCAGGTTGAAGGGACTATCAATGGTCTAGGGTAGACTTATAGAGGGCATGATTCTGCATCAGACCAGGTATGCATGGGGTTCATGCATGTTGGCCCACCTATACCATGATTTACACCAGGTGGTATATATAGGTGGGAAGAGTATATCTTCTAGGCTTACAATTATACATATTTGGGTCTGGGAGCATATTGTTATCACCCACCCCTTTATAGGGAGAGATCCTCCCATTGGTTGGCTATATGTTTATGCATACTCAGGTCCACTTGTCCAGTCCAAGTTGGGAAAGTTGGAATACTAGCAGAGAACTTTAGATGACATGGATAGTATGATTTGGAGTTCATTATCGATTGTGAGGCCTGGGATGAGGATGATATTAAGTTTCCCTATTGTGGCATATCCAAATATCTGATTAGGAGGACCCCTTTCATCATTGAGAGATTTTTGGTCATGTGGGTTTTGAGACAGTTCAGTTGAGCACAGGTTATTCTGCAGGGCATTGAACATTATGCTAGGCAAAGAGAGGATGTCACAGAGTGGGGCCCATTCATTCCCTATGAGGCAATCAGGGTAGAGTACTTAGGTCTACAACCAGAGATCGAGGACTATAGGCCAAACATTACATATGCTCAGATAACAAAGGAGTACACAATAGACTTTCATACACACCCATTCCCAAGGTTGATGATCCTTGATGATCTTGCCCCATTACTTGATGGATCAGCACTAAAACATGCACAAAGAAAACTAAGGGGTGAGGAACAGGCACAAACCGAATAGCCTGCCAAAGGAGGAGAGGATTTGGGTGGGGGAGATGACATGGAGATTGATAGAGATGATGGTGAGGATGGAATTGATGATGATGATGATGATGATGGGGATGATGGGGATGGTGAGAGGAGACCACCCATTTTTTTAATTTTTTTATCAGTACCAGGTTGAGGATAGTGAGGATAGTTAAGCAATCAGTTGTAGGTCCATCACACATTACTATAAGAACTCCATCCTGGGAGCAGTAGGGCCATATTGATTCATTACAAACATAGGTACAGGCTCTTCAGACCCAATTAGCACAAGCCCAGGCCACTATCACATAGTTATAGGAATAGGTAGGATAGCCACCACCCCTAGACCCATAGGTAGCTCAGTTGATTGCTAAGCGAGACAATTTGAGGTAGAGCTGCCAGCAAGCAGAGGGGACAACAAAGAGGCTACTGAAATCTATAGAGGGCACCTCTATTAAAGAGGCTGTGGTAGAGGGATTAGAGACTACTCGGGAGGCCAAGTACTATAAGATCAGATATTATGAGGCAGTGTCCCCCGAGTAGAGGATATCCTTTACATAGTTAGGCACTAGATCTCGTACTCACTCTCGTAGTCATTCTAGGAGTGCCACCGAGAGTGTGGGATATCCAGGTAGATGAGAGATAAGTGGTAGCAATGGCCAAGATCCAGCAAGACCCACTTCTTCTGGAGGCAGTAATACCCACAATCCTCACTCTGATGCTCCTCATTGATGATTCTGTATACATAATTTTTGTCACATTTTATGTATCTCTTTGGAAATTTGATATCATTGTACATTTGAACATTTATTTAATGAGATTATATGATATCTAGTGGTGATTTCAGATCCTATATGCATGTATCTTTTATTATATTGTGATGGATGTTTATGTATGCACTTATATTTCTATATGCCACATTTCTTTTGATTATGTCATGATGATGCATTTTTATGGATAATGATCTTTGCATGATGATGTTTATGATGTGACAACCTGTATATGAACTTTATATGGTTTATGATTGGTGAATATGAAAAATATGTTATGATGGATGATGTCAATGATATGTGAATGATTTGTATAATGTTTGATGATGTAAAATGTATGGAAAATGTATTGATTATGGATGCAAAAATGTTGTGATGAAATGGATGCATTTTACTCTTTTCCAATCTATGGTTATATATGATGATACAATTATGTGGATGTGTAAAATGAAAATGATAATGAATAGAAATGAAATGAATGAGTTGAAATGATATGTAATAAATGATAAATACAAATGAATGATGACAATAATGAATGAATGATAAAATGATGTGAAAATATGATATGGATGATATGAGATGTCAAATGATAATGAGATGATATGAAAAATGTCAATGAAAATGAACATGAAAATGATGATAATGCAAAAATGGTAATGCAAAGTGATAATAAAAAATTATTATGAAAATGAAATGAATGGTAATGATAGTGACATGAAAATGATATCAAAAATGATATGAAAATGATGAGATGAATATGAAAATGATAATGATATGAAATTAATATGAAAATGATATGAAAAGATGATATCCACCTATGTCCAAGTGTACTCAATCATTGCTTCAAAAGAGATATATATCTTTCCCAACCTCCAAAAATATATTATACAAATGCAAAATGAATGCAATCTATATTAATCATGCAAACTTAACTATGCAAAATGAACTACACACTACTGCCATTATGTGAACCAACTTTATGCTTGTTTATCATCATTGAGCTTTTTGAAACGTTGAAATTTAGTACAAGCATCATAGGGTAGATCCGCCTTGATAATTTCCTAAGTACAAATTTTATGATGTTTGATATAGCAAGTTAATACAAGCATCGAGATATAATTGAACCAAGATGACCTGAGTATTGCTTGCATAAACAGACATAAGTTAATCCTTTTCCTATGCAAATTCTGAAATGTCATCAATGATAATTTTATAAACCATGTATCATGACAAATTAACACAATAATAATGATTAAATTATAGACATCAAACAAAGAAAAATCATACTTCTTCCTTATGACTCTACTTCAATACATCATTGAGCCACTCCAGAGGTATGATAACAAAAATCCATAAAATAACAATTCAACCTTTGCTTAAAGTATTTCAGTCATTATTCATATTAGATCATCCAATTTGGTTCAATTTCCTTCTATGACATGTCTCATAGCTATTTTGACTAGGCCTGATCAGATATTTGATTGTTGATTAGATATTCAGATAGTTGACGCATGGTGCTACTTGTTTGCTTAAAAGCTCAAAAGTTGATTTCCCCCAATGAGTTGGATTGACTCTCGATTATACACAACCTATTGCTTAGAATATAAACAATGATCATCAAACCATGATGAAATCCTTGTCATCTCTAAGAAATGTTGTACGCCAGATGCAAATATGATGGCAAGGGATGGATTTGATGCTAATAAAAATGGCTATGTACAAATGATGCAGGACATAACTAAATAGATGGAAGAGCCAACTAAATCACAAATAGCGCCTATTTGCCAGGTTTTCACAATTTGTTTTTATCACACTTTTTCAGATTTTGTATTTTTTGTTGTTACCAAGATGCCTGTTTGCTAGGTTTTCATCAAGGCAATCATTTTTTTTATTTTTCATTTTTTTTGTATTTTCTGTTTTTTGATTTTTTTTGTTATCACCAAGACGCCTGTTTGTCAAGTTTTCATTAGGGCGACCAATTTTTTAGGAAATTTTCTATTTTTTATGGATTTTTTCATCACTTTTCATGCTATTTTTGTATTTTTCCAGGAGTTTTTATGATGTTTTTGTATTTTCTAAACATAGAACTTATTCAGATGGATGTTTTTGATTGGATCTTTGAATAGGTCCCCTTCTGGCATAGATAATTGATAATCTCTCAAACCATATGCTACAATGATGACAAATAGACCTAGCCAATTGGTATCGAACTTTCATTTCTTCTCCCAATCTTGTTCGTTGCAGGAATTTTCCTTTAGGACCAAGTCACCCACTTGAAATGTGTGTGGTTTGACTCTATGATTGTAGTTGCAAGACATGACTTGTTGATAACCCTTCAAGTGATTGGTTGCACTTTGTCATCTCTCATCAAGCAGTTCTAGTTCCTGTAGTTTGGAAACTTTGTAGTCTTCAAAAATTATGAGCCCTTTCAATGAGACTCAAAGTGAGGGTATCTCAGCTTCTAGTGGAAATATTTCTTCTATTCCACAAACAAAGGCATATGGGATGGCCCCTGTCGATGTGTAAATGTTGGTTTTGTATGCCCACAAAGTTGGATTTATTTAGACATGCCAATCACGACTGACATCATTCATGATCTTCTTCAGGATCTTCAAAATTGTCTTATTTGAATCTTTTGCTTGGCCATTTCCCTATGGATAATAAGGTGTAGAGAACCTATGTTGGATATGAAATCTTTCACAAGGTTCGTCAACATCCTAATTCTTAAAATGTCTACCATTATCTATGATAATGGAGCTGGGAATGCCATATCGACATATGATATAATTCAAGATGAAGGATGATATTTGTTTGTCAGTTACTATCATTAAGGGAACAAATTCAATCCACTTGGTAAAATACTCAGTGGCCATGATTATAAAATTATGTTTGTTTGATGAAGAGGGGTGGATTTTACCAACCAACTCTAGTCCCCACTGAGAAAAAGGCCATGTGGTAGTGAAAGGTTGAAGCTCTTAAGTAGGAGCGTGAATGAGGTTCCCATGTATCTGACACTTTTGAAATTTCTTTACAAAGGTGAAAGACTTATTTTCCATGGTTGGCCAATAATAACCCATTCTAACAAGTTTCTTAGCTAAGGTTAATCCACTTGAATGAGTCCCACAAATACCACCATGAACCTCTTGTAAGGCCTTTTAAGATTCATTGCATTCAAGACATCTAAGGAGGGTACCATCAAGACCATGTCGGTATAGGATATCAATGATTAGGGTATAGTGAAAGATTGACACATAAAGTTTCTTTTCTAATTCTGAGACAAATATGGGGGTTAAGATAGTATCTTTCAGATAGGTATAGATTTTTTTGTATAAAAGAGAATCAGAACCAACCAGGTGATAGACGATTTGGGTCCCAATATTTTCATAGGCAAGAGAAAACAATTGTTCCACTAGGAATTCATATTGATCTTGGTTTTCTGATCCGCAGAATCTGCATGAACTTGATCTCAACAAAATACTTCTTGAAATCATCAACCATGTCTTTATAAGGCATCAAAGTGATAATCATCATTTATCTCATTAATGATAAGTTTTGAATCACCATAAACTTGTAGCTATGTGATCTTCCTATCCAATGCTATTCTCATTCCAATAAGTAGTGCTTCATATTCGGCTATATTATTGGTGCAAGGAAACATCGACCGATAAGACTTTGGAATGGTATGTCCCTGAGGTATGACAAAAGTAATTATTTCTCGTGAGCCATGTTGTGTATAGGAACCATCAAAATATATATGCCCATGACTGCTTGGTCATTTTTGTGAAAACATCTGCATTAGGAAATTTGATATGCATTGGATGATCTATTTTTAAAGGTCCTTTAGCTATTTGTTCTGCTATGACCTGTCCTTTGATTTCCTTTTGATCTACATAGTGAATGTCAAACTCACTTAGGATAATTACCCATTTAGCTATTCTGCCTGCTAAAGTTACTTTGCTCAAAAGGTACTTTAATGGATCGATTTTGGCTACAAGTTTCACTGTATTAGCTAACATATAGTGCCATAAATTTTGAGAAGAAAACACTATTGCTAAACAAGCCTTTTCAATGAAAGTGTAGTTGAGCTCATGGCTTGTCAATGTCTTGTTGATGTAGTATATGGCTCATTCTTTTGTTGTTCTATCCTCTTGTGCCAATAGTGCCCCCAATGATACTTATGTGGCTGAAATGTATAGTATGAGTGGTTCTTCTCATATTGGTGGAACCAAAACTGGTAGACTCATTAGATACTACTTGATCTGATTAAATTTTGCTTCACATTCTTCTTCCCATTTGAATGGAACATTTTTATGCAAGAGATGCATGAAAAGAAAACTGTTGTCTTCTCGTTGTATGATGAATCTTCTGATGGATTGTAGTCATCATAGTAATGACTGAAGTTGGCTGATATTCCTTGGTGATGGTATCTCCATTATGGCTTTGACCTTCACTGGATCTACCTCTATTCATTTTTTTGAAACAATATAGCCTAAGAGTTTTCATGATTTAACCCCAAAGACACACTTCTTGGGATTGAGTCCGACCTTAAAATTTTCCATGTTGACAAAGATTTTAGATAAGATATCTAGATGTACCTCTCTTGTGTAATATTTTTCTAAGAGATCATCTACATAATCTTCCATGAAAGTGTGCATCATGTCATGAAAAAGTGTGGTCATTTCTCATTGATATGTTGCACCTACATTTTTGAGTCCAAACGACATTACATTCCAACAATATGTACCCCACGGACATGTAAAAGTTGTCTTATCTTGATCCTTAGGTGCAATATTGATCTGATTATACCCAAAAAATCCATCCATCAGTGAATACATGGAATGCCAAGCTTTCAGGTCCATAATTGTACCGATGTCAGGCAAAGGAAAATCATCTTTTGGAAACACTTTATTCAGATCCTGAAAATTTGTACAAATTCTGATTCGTCCATTTGGTATTGACACTAGTACAATTTTGGAGATCCATTCTGCATAGTCGATAGACCGAATGAATCCTACTTCTAATAGTTTCTTCAATTCTTCTTTGACTAGAAATGTGACATGTAGATGCATCTTTCTGAGCCTTTGTTTCACAAGTTTTACCCCTGGCATTATGGAAAAATGGTGCATGATAAAATTTGGGTCCAATCCAGGTATATCTACATATGACCATGCCACGTTGATTTGATTATCCTTCAGGAATTATGTGAATTTTGGAATTTCTTCCTTTGTCAATCATGCAACAAGTTGTAGGATCTTCGGTTGTTTTGCAATGCCTATATTGATTTCTTTTGTTGGTTCTATCAAAATAGGAGATCTCTCCTGATATTGTTCAAGAAGAGTGTCAATTTTTTCATCTTTTAGTGCCTTTGAAAGGTTTTCATCGTTAGATAATCTCTTTATTTTTTCTTTTTCATGATGTACCCCTGCCTTTTTCAGTTTTCACCATTAGATCTATCTTTTATATTTTTAATTTTGTAGCTAAGAAACTTGGCCCTCTCCTGACTGAGGTTTTTATCATGAGATTCACTAGTGGAGCCTATTTTCGAGTTGGAGGAACAAAGAATATTTACAATGGTTTCATTATCTGGGAATATTGGGATATCAATTGGTTCAATTTGTTCCCAATCAATAAGCTTGGGATGGACCAAAGGAAAGGGGTCATCCAATTGGGTGAGGTCAGTGGCGATTAAGGTCATGACAGAGTTATCATTCTCGCTATGGGGAAGATCTATGATGGTATCCTCCTATTGATTATTCGTCTCAATTTGAACCAAATTGTCATCACTCGATTCATGGTCATCTTGAAGTACATAGTCAAGTGGAGGCCTTGAACTTTATCCTTGTGTGAGCATGCGTGTATATTTTTGTATAACATCCACCTGTTTGTCTCTCCAAAGTTCATCATTATAAATGGTATCTCACTCATACTCATTTGAATCGATATCAGAATTGTCCTACAATCTAAGAATTGTCTCAACTATCTCTTCATGGGATTTCTTTTGGACTACTTCTTTTGCATCTTCACCATATCCAAGTCCAGTTTTATCTTTTGGATTCATTGTTTTTGGTTGAATGGGTTCAAAAATTCCTTGTTTTCTTTTTCCTATGGGACCAGCCCCTTCATAACCTATTCTTTGCATTATTGTATAGCCTTTCCCATATTGTTTAGTGGATAATTTGATATGTTGAATAGATTCATCCTCATCTTTATAAATCCAATTGAGAATAGCTCTATCTTCTTCACTTTCTTGAGTGTTAGCCTTGATGAATTTTCCATCAAACATGGTGATGGGGATTGAAGCTTGTTCTCCTAATGTGGAAGCCATTGCAGCTTGTTGTGTGGATACTATAGGTTGACCGTGTGACCTTGGAGAGATAGGTATGTTAGAGAGACATATTGAATATTCTCCCACCCCATTATCCTTTAATTTCAGATTTTTGCCGAAGCTTTTTATCAATTCCTTTGTTTGATCATTGTTTTTTGAAGTAGAAACAACAAGAGCCTCTCTATTATGTGGGACAAAAGTGTCATAGGTTGCTCTAAGGTTAGAACAAATATGACTACTATTATGATCTGCCAGTATGGTTATTTCTTGTTTGTCATATGGAAATTTTAGAAATCTATGGTATGTTGATGGTATTGCTTGCATCGCTTGGATCTACAGATGACCCAAAAGTATGTTATAAGATAATTCTTGATCCAAAACTTGGAAAAAAGTGTTCTTTACAATAGGTCCCACTCTAATAGGTAGCATGATGAGGCCTTTAGAAGCTTGTTCCTCATCATCATATCCTTTGATTGTTATATTTCTCCTTGGATCAATAGACTCTTCATAATACCCTAAGGCAAGATCCAATTTTAAAGTACAATTCTTTAGATCAGCTCCCCCATCTATTAAGACAAGTTTGATTCAGATTTTATGGACCATGAATTCTAGATAAAGTGATGAGTTATGGGGATGTGTCATGGAGGCATCATCTTTCTCAGAAAAGGATAGGCATGTGGGTGAGGACAAGTGTCCCACCATGGCTTTAAATTTGTTGATATCCAAATCAGGGGATACAATTGTGTCAATGAGAGCCTTCTCCAAAATGTTCTTATGCACCGAAGATATATTCAGAAGCTCCAAGATAGAAATTTGAGTTGATGTTTTCTGTAATTGATCAACCAAATTGTACTACCTTGGAGGAGGGACAGTTGATTTGGATGAGCTTCCTTTTATGACAATTTTAGCATGTCCCCTCATTGTTGCATTAACTTCCTAATACTCCTGCTTTCCTTTGACTTTGATGATGTTAACTTGTTGTTCATTCATGTAGATATGATTGATTGTGGTGTCATAGACATAATTTACATTTTTTTCTTTGTCACCTGAAGATTCCTCTTTTTCATAATTGGGAAGAGGGTCCTTAAATTCCTGATGATCTTCATTGGCATGATGTCCCTCGACAGTTATGGTGTGAATGTGTATCAAATCCTCGACCAATTTTTTTTAGACCTTGGTAATTATTCATCCTAGGACCTTTACATCTGTGGTAATCACAATAATATGATGGTGGTTTGACTCATGGCTCATAATCTCTCTACAGTGGCAACGTGATGGAATTTTGATTAAAAATATCTTTGAGAATTGATTTGAGAGACTGGCCCAAGGGAGTAAGATTCCATAGATTTGAGAAAAATTGTGATTTGGATGGATTTGAATTTTGATTGCTGTCAAGATTATTATTGAAATTACCATGATTATTGACCATATTTCCTAGATTGGCATTGTTTCCCTAATTGGAATTTTTATTTCCTTGGTTAGTTGAATTTCTAGGATTGTTGTTATTGTGTTGAATACCTGATAGATTGAAAATGGTTGGCTTTTCTTTCACATTGTTGGCATCTACCACCCCATCATTTATAACATTCTTATTTCTAGTCTAAAATCTTGATTTATCATTGTTTTTGTTGTTATGATTATATGAATTTGGACTATCTTTGTCAAGTTTTAGTACTCCCCTCTTGACTAGAGCTCCTTCAATAGTGATTGTATTTTCAATCAACTTCTCAAATGATGGAGGGAAATGAAGGTTGAGCCTATAACTCATTTCTTGATTAAGATTCTCAATAAATATTTCCATCTTTTCCTTTTCAGGAACTAGACGAGAATATCTTGCAAATAACCTTCTCCATCTTTATAGGAATGTGATGAAGGGTTCCCCAGTATTTTTCTTTTCTTTGCAAAAATTAAGCATGGTTATCTGATGTTGTATGTTGTAGGAATATTGGGATATAAATTTATTGATTAAATCTTCAAACTTTTTGATGGGGGGAGTGATTTTAAAAAGCCACTCCATGGATTTCCCACCTAAACTTCATGGGAACAATCGCATCAGGTATGTATCCTCATGAGAAAACTCTAGGCTCATATTACGAAACTCCCTCACAGGATCAATAGGATCCATTCTCCCATTGTATCTGTCAAATTTTGGAATTTCACAATGCTTTGGAAAAGGAATCATGTTGAGATTTATATCAAATGGATATGGAAAAATATCCTCCAAAACATATTTCTTGGTTGTGCCCCCTTGTATTTCTTTAATTTATCCTTGTAGTGCTCTTATTTGTTGGGTAAGAGCACTAAGATCATTTAAGGGGGTTTCAACTCTTTCAGGATCTTCTCTAATTTTCTCTGTATCAAAATCAGAGGGTAATTTAGCTGCTTGGTTTGCTAATAAAATAAAATATCTTTCTTTATTCTTCTCTAAGATCTTGTCCAAGAAAGTATGAAACTGTGGATCCTATTCAACTACTTGAAGTAACTCCTCGATTATTTCATTATCATTTGAATTATTCCCAGTACGAAATATGAAACCTATGAAAATGATTTTCTTTCCTATCACCCATGTTGCCAAATGAATTCTCCCTTTCATCTTCTTCTTGATGCTTTTAGGATCTTGTGTCAACAGGCATATGCTTATACCAATTTTTTACTAACTTTGATCATAAATGGAAGAGTGCAATTTGATGGATGCCTTAATCAGAATAGAAAGATGGATTCTATTGATATGACTAAATAAATTTCTAATTTTCAGCTTGTGATTCCATAGATGAAGGATGATGATCCTATTATGGGAATTAAACTAAAAAATAAAAAATGGATGTGATGCACTTTGTGATGTTTTGATCATAGTTTAAGAAAATAAGGATTTTGTAAAAGCCTAATGCTTCCAAGTTCTATATTGAAACACTTGATTGGGACGATTGGAATATTGAATTGCGGGTTGCGGGATGAAAGAAGGATGAACGAGCTGACGATGATTATGCCTCTGGGAAAGAGCTCTTCATTGAAAGAAATCTTGTCAAGATAAATGATCTAAATCAAAATCATCAGTAAATCTCCTAGCAAAGTTATGATATCTATGGATAAAATTTCGATGCTCAAGCAAATATTTTTGACTTTGGTATAAAAAGTGTCTCCTTTTGAAAAAATTCTTATACCTAAGGGGCCTTTTTGGTTTCTTGATCCTTTTCTCGAGGAATTTCTTAATGAAGGTTGCATATTTCCAAACCAGAATTGGTGACAGATTGCATCAAAAAACTATTTTGACTCAGAAAATAGATGTGTTATTCCATGTCAGGGATGCGCTAAAATTTTCAATGTATGTGCCAAAAGATCAGACCAATGTGCTAGATTGTTTCATGGATGCGCTAAAATTTTGCACAAATATGATAAAACAGATCATGGATGTGCTAGAATAGAGCATAAGTGCACTAGAATAGAGCAGGGATGCACTAAAAGATCAAGTCAATGTGCTGAAACAAACATGTTTTGGGAAGTTTACTGAATTGGATGATCTTATCTGAATTATTGTTTAAAAACCATGGCATGCAGTAGGAAGACAATTGTTTTTATGTCCTAAATCTAAACAATAAGTGTATGTTTTCTAAAAATTTCCATGATTATTTGAACAAAACAAACGCTTCAAGAAGACTCTCTTAATTGTCAAAAATTTCATCATAATCATCACAACCCACATCTTAGAATTGTGTCAAATCACACAGCTGTGTCACCCCCTAGAGCGCGCCCATGTTTTTGTCTTTTCCAGGTATGTACTCAAAGCTAGATTTCTCGATCCCTTGAGAAAATGATCCTTAGAAATTTTATGGTGAGTATCTTGGGGGAAAATTCTTCCCTCCCCTTGCACTATGAGTATTATAATGTTTGGCTACTGACTCGGTTAGCTTGTACACTAAGGTTCGTAGTAAGTGTTTTTTTTCATCGTAGAAAATGATATACTCCCTCAGGAGACCTCCCAACCTTTAGAACAAAGGCTTTTGGGATGGTTATCTTGCACACTACTATTGAGTGGATTTCAACAACCCACTTTTGATTATAGTGGGTTGGAATCCTTGGCTTTAGGTGTTCCCACTTAGGTTGTTCCTCTTGCGTGAGTAATTTTTCCCATAAGAGAAGGCTTGCTAAAGGCTTTAATAAAGCATAAAATACATGAAATGAAAATATGAGTTTGGCATTTTGATCACCTAGTTAAGGGGAGAGCATAGGCCTATCACCTGTCAATCATAACAAAAAATCTTGTTCAATTTTAATCCCAAATGACAAATTTGCTAATCTAAGTGAAGATATTGCTTCACAAAAGACATGGGATTTATTTTATCCAAGTTATTTCAATTGTTTGGTGACTACCCTATGGTTAGTTTATTTTAATCTGAATATCTACCCTAGGATTGCTTCATTTTAACCTTATGCACAAACTATTAATCTTGATCCATAGACGCGTTAGAATCAAATTAAAAAATTACAGTCTCCTAAATGCGCTAAAAGTAAACATAAATGCACTAAAATAGAGTATATATGTGCTAAAAGAAACACAAGGATGCGCTAAAATAATATATAGATGTGCTGAAATAGAGTAGCAATGTGCTAAAACAGGCCTTGTATGCGCTAAATTGTTCAATGGATGTGCTAAAATGGGTGTCATATGTGATAAACCATGAGTCCAATTTGTAACCTACCAGAAAACCTGTAATAAAATTTTTAAAATGGGGCAAGGGCCCCAAGGGGGGCACAAAAAATGTGTGTGTGAATATGTGGAATAAACTAATAAGCTAATTAAACACACTAATGTGGCATTGTATCAAAGAAATCTAATTTAAAGATAAACAAACTCTAAACACAATAGATTCTTCAAAGAAGTCCCATTGTCCTCTATCTCCAAGGAGTTTTTGTAAGCTACTTTCTCTCATATTGTGTAGGCAGTAACTCAACAGAATGAAAAACCTAGAGAATCAGATTATATGCAATATGCCTTTCTATGCTAAATGATATTAAATAAAGCTAGGCTAAGATATGAAACTAAAATGGATTATGTAAGATAATCTACCATTATTTTTTATGCTAAGATGATAAAGCTAAGATGCTATGCTATACTCAAGAAATATAGTATAATAAGATTGCTAAGTGCTCAATAATGCAACTATAATTCTCACGCTAGATTAGATTGGATAGGTTTTTCAAAGCACAAAGAGGTTGTATTTATAGACTTGTGGAGGAAAAAGCCTAGTTGGCAAAGATCGACGATTGAAATCAAGCCTGGTAAGATGAACAGTGGAAGATCAAGAAGTTGGAGAGAAAAATGGAAGCTAGAGAGAAAGAGGGAAAATGTTTCCTCCTACACAACCTCTTCCATTGAAAAATGAAGGAAAGTAGCCATTTGGTATTTTTAGTTATGAGGAGTTAGTTGGTAGTTAAATATAAATCCCTAATTATATAATTAAATTATTTAATTATATGAGAAATGTGGATTTAGAAGTTTCCATAATTAAATAATAAATTATTTAATTATGTGTGAGAAGTTAATAAGGTGTTTGGTTAAATATTTAAAATATTTAATTATATGTGAAGTGAAAAATTAGAAATAATGAATTTAGAAGAATATTCTTATTTGAATTTAAAAATTCAAATTTAAAGTAATATGATAATTAATTTAAATAAATTATAAAATTTATTTAATTAATTAAGAGGAAGATAGAAAATGATAATAATTAAATAAAATTATTTATTTAATTAAAATAGAAGAATTATAAAGTGAATGATATAAATAAATAATTAAATTTATTTATATGTAGATGACTTTAGAAGATTAATTAAATAATTTGTATTTAATTAATTATCAGGCTTGATTTAATGTGACCACTTTTAGATGTATAGAATTTGTTTCCTAGAGAGAATTTGAAAGTTTTGAGCATAGTTTCTTGACCTCCCTGTTATGAGTTTTTAGGATAGACTCGATGTCATGCTTTTCCTATTTTTGCTTCTTTGTTTCTGCCTAGGCTCCCTTTGAAGATCATCAACTACCTCAACCAAATATTCTTGTAAATCAACCTTCTTCTTATCCATTTCCTGTAGATCCTTTTGCAACTCCCTCATATATAATGTTTTGTTGGCCTGTTGTGTCCTCAAGCTCTTTTTCTTCCATCGATGCTCTATAGTTGTTTCATGCTTGAGCATAATCTTGCATTTCAATCTTTACACCTCAGCACAAAGCTGATCCTTTTCACTATGGGCCTCATCGAGAAATTTGGCTGCTTCACCCTGTTGATCCTATGTCTGCCTTAAGTGAACCATGTCCATATCTTTCCCTTTGATATTTTCCTTGCAATCTATTTGCTTTGTCCTTTATATTCACCAACCCTACTTTGCACTTTTTCAATTTCTTTCCCAATTTCTCATAGTCAGTATAGACCACCTTATATTTTTATTTAGCTAGACCCACTTTGTCACGAGAAAGGGTTTCACTCAAATCGAGACCTACAATTTGAATGTCATAATCCTTGAACTGCATGTCTCTTTCTAGTTTAGATATTAGTAGCCTCATAGCTAAGATCATCAGAGCATTTTTCTCTTCATTGAAACAAATCTCTGGCTTTAGGTTGGTTAGATTCACCAAGGATTTTACCTACAACTTTTGGTTCCTTTCTTGTCAAACTTTCCTGGTGAATTAAATATGGGTCTAGAGGCTCTATGGAGAATCAATTCTTTGTGTAGCAAGAGAAGCTCTAGTGGGGAGGCCATAGCTGATAACATCATGGGTGCTTTTGGTCGACTAAATTTGCAAGGAAGGAAAAGTAAGTGTTATCAAGGAAAAAGTTGGTATACCATGTATGACCTAAGAAGGAGGAGGGGTACTCATTTTGGTGAAGGGGGAGTAGGCAAAAAAGGAGGCATATTCCTAGAAGTGGGAAGGGGTGATGAAACCTACAACATGGGTGATTTAGTGTTTACAACCTATGTATTAGATAGGGAAATTAGAGAGTCAATAATGAATGAGGTGGAAGATGCACGTTCAATGCATAAAGTGTTTGTATGAGGCTCATTATCAATTATAGTCAAGGTGTGTCAAGAATGAGCAGTTCAGAATCCACAGATGGTGGATTCAATCCTAAAAATGAGGGGGCAACAACAACAAACGATGCAGTAGAAGAAAGGACAACGAGTGTGAAACTTACCTAGATTGTCAGGGCTGAAGATGCTAGTAGAAGAAAGTCAACTTCCTCTTCTCCCTTATCCAAGGAGACTAACCCACCCAAATCTTGGACTCTTATTTTTGGGGGGTGCACTAGTTTCTTTTGATTCTTTGGCAACTAAGCTCGATGAACCTTGGAATTTTGGGGCTACAAAATATTTTCTCAAAGATTTTTGAGCCCTCTAACCCTTTTTCAAGATGTTGGAAAGAGATGAGATTTGTGATTCCTTAAGGTGTGATCTCTTTTCCTTCCCTTTCCCTACCTCAGGTGCCTAAGACAACATATTGTAAACTGGTGTGTGCTCTTATTTAGACCCTTGGTCAGAACCTAGGTTGGAATTGGATCCTACCTCATCATCATAGATCTCCTAAAAATGACCATCAGTTCCCTTAATCATTTTGAATGGGATGCTTACTTGCTTGGTCTCCTGTCGATACCTGTAGAAGTCTATTTTTTTCCTTTCTAACCACCCAAAATTCTTCAACTATGTTTTGACGAACATCCATCTAGACACTTTATCAAAACTCCACCACCCTTGGGTAGAAGTTTATAAGGATGCAAAGGTAGAAAAAATTCCTACACTAACCTTGAGATTAGAATAATGCAAAAATTTTACAGATCTTTAAAACTTACATAAAACTTAAACATTAATAAACACAAATATCATGCATACCACAACACAATGATCTATGTGGGGAAAACTCTTATGGGAGAAAAACCCCACACTCCAAATTTCGTCCAATATATTATTTAAAAATCAAAAGATTACAATATACTTGTAGAGAAATATTCTCATAGGAGTATCATCACTAGATATTAAGAGACAACCCGACTGCTATCAGACTCTCAAAATACACCCCTGTCTACATACATCCCACCCGCTTTTAACAACCTAGTTGGAATCTTCTAGAATTAGGGTCTTACAAGGTCATTTTTCATTGGATGTGTTAATGAAAAAACCTTGACATGCCAGTAGGAAAAATCCTTGATGTGTTAGTGGAATAAACCTTGACATTTCGACAAGAAAAAACCTTGATGTGTCAACGATTTTTTTTACGAGTGTACAGTATTTGCATGATCAGTCACCACATACCAACATACCTTATATCAATAAATCATATATAATTTCAAGGTTGAGACACATTTTCTCAACATATCTCCCACTTGCCAAACACCTTGCAAGGACAATGAAAGGGTGTCATCATCATCTCTAATTTCTAGAGTCGAAAGTCCCATAGTCTCTAAACACCATATAAAATTCTTTGTGCTCACAATTTTAGTTAAAGAATCAAAAACATTCATCATTTTCTCTACCTTAACCAACTTCACCCTGCCATCTTCGACCATATCTCTAACAAAATGATATTGTTCATCAATGTGCTTGGTCCTGGCATGAAACATTGGGTTTTTGGCTAGATATATCACACTCTAACTGTCATAATAAATTTTTACTGCACCTTGTATTATTCTAATATCTAAGCATGATCTCTTAAGCCAAATGGATTCTTTACAAGCATGATTAGCTGCCATATACTCTACTTCAGTTGTGGATAAATTAACCACAAGCTATCGCTTGCTCATCCAACTAATCACACCACCAAATAAAGTAAACACATAAGCACTGATGGATATTTTTCTATCAACATCACCTACCTAGTTTGAATCCACACAACCATGAATATCAAGGGAAATCTCATCTTCAGTCATATTACTATGAGAACATAAGGAATAATTTGAGGTACCACACAAATATCTGAACACTCTTTTAACTACATCCCAATGAACTCTACCATGATTAGACATATATCTAGAAATAACTCCCATTTCTTGGGCAATGTCTTGTCTAGTACACATGATAGCATACATCAAACTTCCAACTACACTTTGGTAAGGTACTTTTCTCATGTCTTCCATCTTTGATGGAGATATTAGAAAATCTGAAATAGATAACTTTGTTCCAACTAAAATAAGAACACACAATGGTCTACAATCCTGCATATGAAACCTCTATAAAATTGAGTTCACATACTTTCTTTGTCAAAGCCATAGCTCTTTTTTCACTCTATCTCTTTTAATTTCCATCCCAAGAATGTGTTTAGCTACACCAAGATCTTTTATTTTAAATTTAGCAACAACTTGAAATTTTAGTTCTAAAATCATACCTTTCCCTCTACCAATAACTAACATATCATCGACATATAATGCAATAAACATGAAATGATCACCATCAATTTTATAATAAATACAATGATTTGATTTAAAATGCTCAAATCCCAAACTCAACACATATGTATCAATTTTTTGGTACCACATCCTAAGAATTTGTTTTAAGCCATATAAAGATTTCAGCAATTTTTAAACCAGCGTACTTTTACCTTTTAGAGATGGATGAGCTCTCCTCAACTTCTTTTCTATCCATGAACCTTGATTCAACTTTCTCAGGCGTAGAAGGAAATTGAATCACATCTTCTTGCTTACTTGTTTTTGGCTCCACTATAACAAAAGAAGTCTTAGTTTATCTAAAAATAACACTTCTACTATGTATTACCTTTTGTGTAACATGATCCCAAAGCTTGTATCCTTTCACACCATAATTTTATCCGATTAAGATATATTTCATAGCCTTGTTCTCCAAAAACTTCCACTTCTCCTTTCGCAGATGTGCATATGTCCCACAACCAAAAACTCTAAGATGTATTAATGAAGTCTTGTGGCTTGACCATGCCTCTATAGGTGTCTTATCAAAAAGATCTGATGTACGAGACCCATTAATCAGGTAACAAGTACTGGTAATAGATTCAGCCCAAAACCTTTGTTCTAGAATAGCACCACTCAACATACTCCTAGCCTTCTCCATTAGTGTCTTGTTCATTCTTTTTGAAACTCCATTTTGTTGTGGAGAATTCAAAGTTGTATTCTATCTATGAATACCACAATATTTACAAAATCTATCAAAATCATTAGAGAAAAATTCACCGCCATTATTAGTCCTAAAACATTTTATTTTCTTTCCAGTCTACAACTTGACCATTTCTTTAAATTATTTAAATCAACTAAAAAGTTCATATTTACTCTTTAAAAAGTATACCCATGTCCTACTATACTCATCAATAAATGAAACATAATATGTGAATTTTCCAATTGAAGGAACATATATAGGACCAAACACATCATAATGAATAAGATCCAATACATCACAAGATTTTTGAGAACTCACGTAAAATTGAACGTGGTTTTCTTTCCATAAATACAATGCTCATAGAAATCAAATTCAAGATTACAATCAAACAAACCATCTCCAATGTGGCCAAGTCTTTGGTGCCATAACATAGTTTTCTCTACAATTAACTTTGTCTTAGAAGAAAGAGAACCCTTGGATACCCAAAATTCATGACCATCTTCTGAAGGTGAAACCTTCACTTCTTCCATAGAATTTATTTTCAAAGAAGTAGTACTGCACTCAATAGTTCATGCATCAATATTATGCAATGCGACATATCTAACACCTCTAGAAATCACCATAGCACCTCTAATCATCTTGCATCATACATTAGAAAATACTACCTACACACCTGCATCTATTAGTTTTCTCATAGATAAAAAATTTCATGCTAAGCCAGGGATATGTAACACACCATTAATCTTTCTTATTCTACCATCAAGAAACCTAATTTTAACTTTACCATGGCCAACAATGTATAAATGAGAATCATCACCCAAGTACACCTTACCTCAATTAAATTATTCATATTCAGAAAGCCTATCTCTATTAAAGGTCATATAGAAAGATACACTTGAGTCAATTAACCATGCATCATTACCTGCACGAGTTGCCAAAGTTGCAATGAATGTGTCACCATTTTCCTTCTCGAAATCATAATCAGAATCAAATTTCTTCTTTTTCTTCTTATTTTCTTTTTTGCAGTCCTTACGAACATGTCTAGGCTTACCACGGTTCTAGAAAATAACTTTGAACTTTCTAGGAGACTTAGATCTCCCCTTGGACTTGGATTTGTCATGCTTCTCATTCTTCTTTCATTTTTCCTTAGGTCTTCCATGAACATTCAAGTCCTCCTTGGCACTAATGGATACCTTTCTCCTCATCTCTTCAAAAAGCATAGAACCCACCACATATCTAGTCTTCAATATAATAGAAGTACTCCCAATATCCATAAGAAGAGAATCCCATGAATCAAGAAAAGAACAAAGGAAGATCTGGGATTTCTCTTCCTCATCCATTTTGACACCAACTGATGCCAACTAAGCCACCAGCATATTGAATGCTTCTAGGAGGTCTTTAATTTGTCTACCCTCTTCCATTCTCAGGGAATGCAACTTCTTCTTCAATTAAATATTGTTCACTAAAGATTTGGCCTACGACATCTCACCAAGATTCATCCATAGTTTTTGTCTAGAGGTCTCTTCATGGAAATTAATTAAAACAGAGTCTTCCAAGTATAATCTAATTAGACCTTTAGCTTTATGGTCCATAACATCATATTGAGTAGCTTGAGTAGGATCTATAGGCCTTGAAACATTCTCATCAACAACATCCCATAGATCTCGATCTATCAATAGATCCTCCATCTTTAGCTTCCACATCTCAATATTATTTCTAGAAAATTTCTCCACCTCTATTCTCCCTAATGAACTTTCCATCCAAACATTTTGACAACAAGATCACAAAGTGTCCTGTACACAAGCTCCCACTCAAATCTGGATTAGCTCAAAAAACCCAACAACCCACAGCTGAAACCAAAGGTGATCAAGCTCTGATACCACTTGTAAGGAAGCTAAGGTAGCAAAATAGATTCCTACACTAACCTTGAGAGGATAATAATTTAAAACTTTTACAAATCTTTAACAGTTACAAAAAACTTAAACATAAATAAACACAAATATCATTCATACCACAACATAATGATTTACGTGGGGAAAACCCTTCCGAGAAAAAAACCCCACACTCCAAAAGCCACCCAATATATTATTCAAAAATCAAAAGATTACAATATAATTACAAAGAAAAATTATCATAGGAGTATCACCACCAAAGATTAAGAGACAACCCGACCACTATCAAACTCTCATAATACACCCTCTTCTACATACATCTCACTCGTTTATAAGAAGCTTTTTGGAACCTTCTAGAATTAGTGTTTTACAAGGTCATTTTTTATTTGACAAGTTAACAGAAAAAACCTTAAAATGTCAATGGGAAAAATCCTTGATGTGTCAGTGGGCAAAAACCTTGACATGTTAGTGGGAAAAAAACCTTGATGTGTCAGCAAATTTTTTTATGAGTGTACAGTATTTGCATGATTAATCACGACATACCGACATACATTCTATCAACAAATCATATATATTTACAAGGTTGAGACACATTTCCCAACAAATTCAAGCCATGGGGGTTAAACAAACAATATGAAAGATAGGTCAGTGTAAACCTCTGCCCTTTCCTTAATTAGGTTCCTCCTTGCTTCCGAATATGACCACTCTTCATGTTTGAAAGGTAGATGCCTAACCGGATTGTATTTCCATCTATCACAAATGAGGTCTAGGCTGAGATAGGCTAGTTTACTCATTAACACATCTTTATCTTCTCTACTCACAAGTGTTACTTGGCTTTTGGTGATGGTACGGGGAAGTGTGTAGAGAAATTTCTTATGTCTTTCAGCTCCATAAGCATTTTCAACAACCGTTGACTAATGACATGCCTCCAAGGTGAGTGTCCTGCTAGTTACAAATTTTGGAAGCCTAAAGGACTCCTCGTTAAAACCATGACATCTGATAAAAGTAAAATCTGCCCCCATAAAATAATCAATTGGGGTTGGATGGCTCTTCATCCAATCTAAACCCTCTGGGGGAAACCTACCTACAGAATGTTGAGACAAATCCAAAAGTACCAGTTGCACAAAATAATTGACAAATGAATAATAATCCCATGTGCTTGAAACTAGTTTATATGACCTTGACACATCAAACACACTAAGTAGCAAATGGTCACTGAAATATTCAAGGTTTTGATGTACAATTAATTGCAACAGAAAAGAAGAATTCCTTAGCGAAATTAAATTGATTTTGTCTCTTTTCCTTCTTTAGTATGAAATCCAAACCCATCTGAAACTCATAGACCTTCTCGTCGCTTTCATGGTTATATATAAAAGTTAGTGTTGATGGTGTTTTTATGCACTTCTCAACATAGGTAATATGTAGGTGCATTACCTCTCTTGAAAGACAATCTTCCACAATCAAATTGCATAACACTATCCCAAGGTCTCTTGGATGTCAGGTCATGACGAGGCTTGGAATATTTCAGTTGATTTATGTGATTTGCTAGAATCACAAGGCGGTCTTACATGGTCAAAGTTGTAGGGGAATTGAGTCAATGAATGGAGTTTTATGGATCTGGAATTACTATGCTTTGCTGCAGGTTCAAGCAGTAGTCTTAGACTCCATTGTTTCATCAGATTTGGCTTTACAATGTGCAACGAACCTTAACACAAGTTGTTCCTTAAAAAAAGTAAAAAAGAAAAGGGCGAGGAAGGAAGATGTTTCCCGAACCTGCAACTACCAATGAACAGTGATCATGGAGTTTCATGCTGTGGATAGTTTCCTTAGACAAAATTTCACTTAATCAAAATTCTCAGAATATCATTAAATTTGTGCTCTCTTCTAAGGATTGCAAGTATTCATCATTCATTCACTATGGGAAGGTGAATAAATATGAGATTTAATGAGCATAAATGAAATCAAAGTCTAGACTAACTTTGCACAGTCATCTACCTTCAGCAAATGACCAAAAGTATGGACAAGGAAAGCATACACACAGCAGCAATCTTCAAAACCAAAGATAACATACTACATCTACCAAGTCAAATCTAAGGACATTTAAAGTAGCAAAATATGTTAAAGAAAAACTACAACTAAAGGGAGAGGAATCATGAAACATATTGAGAAACCCATAAATACATCAGAAAATGACTGTATTTGCTATTATAATTTTTGTAGTATGCCTTTACAACAACTCAACTCTCTTAAAATGAGAGGAGGAGAGCCCTATTTATATTTTCAAAAAGAAAAAAAGTGGCCAAGATTTGATTCTATTGTGTGGCTAGGATTCACTTTACATTAGGGTTTCACCTACCCCCAAATATATTGCATTTATAATATATTGCATTTATAACTAATTTCTTGTTTCTTCCCTATTTTGTCATCTAGTGACAACACTGTAGCAAATTTGTCTTTTAGCCATTTTCCCTTTGCTGTAGCTATTCTTCAAGGAACTCTTCATCGATGACGTGATTTCCCTCTTGCTTCTTCAACATGGCATACTCCATGAAGCTCAGGATCAGGAATTGAAACTTGTCTAACTCGATGATGTCGGATCGCAGAATTTGGTAACTTTATTCCTGAGAATTGCTGCCAAGCTTCTTCCAATCATCATCATACTTAGTAGTATTTTCCTTAAAAAGTTCTAACTATACAAAGGCTCGAGCAGCGAAGCACATGAATTTAGTGGTGACCTTAGCGGACATCCCATCTTCCATAATCTTCAAGAAGTGGGGCTTTATATTCTCAGGATTAATCTCGACTGCAAGAAGCTCATACCCCGTCATCATCTTGAGGTACCGAGCACACTCCTCTCTGGAATCCCTTGACCATTCAATGTCTGGCGCTATCCACTCTAAGATATGCTCAAGCCTCCTCTTCTGGTGATCAAAATCCTACTTCCAGGTGTCAACTAACCAGTGATCATCATCCTTGAAGGCGAGGTACTTTTCCCAGACATCACTTGGTAATGCGAGTATGTCCTCAATCTTTTGGTAGGCCACATCATACTTCTTCGAGAACTCTTCACAGATCTGCCTCAAACCCTCAAGAGTTTTCTAAACTTCCAAGAATCTATTCGTTGTCCAAACAGCCTAGTTGATGCCTGTGTTTCCAATGTCCAAGACCTGCCGGAACCAATTTTTCATAGTCTTGTCCAAGTTTCGTCTCTTCTGAAGCTTGTTAATCTATTCTCGGGACATCAACTGAGGTGGGGCCGATGATGTTGTAGGCTACTCATCTGAGGATGACCACTGTTGAATATAGGCTATTATATCAACCACTTGCTCCTTTAACTCTTCTTTGGAGACCTTATCCTGTTGGATAAGGTGCACCACTGTGGCGACTGACTCTTGGTGGTGCTCAACCTTTTGTTCTCTTCTGGCCACTCCCAAGTTAATGGTGGAGACGTTGTAAGTTATGCCTTGCTCTCCAACCATTGGTGTGGCTATTTGCATTGCCCTTGATCCTGAGGCATCCATCGTTACTTTTGATTTGACCTTTGGCCTCTTCTCCTTCCTAGTGCTTATTCGTGCTCTAGCCATAATGACTTCCAGCCTCGCCTTGGGGTCTTTCAAGGTAGGAGTCTTTTCCTTTAGCTACCTTTGCAACCAATTGGGTACTTGGGGTTCACTTCGAGTCCCACTATCCTCTTTCTCAGGTTCAATGGTTCTGACGACAAGAGCCTTCTCTTTTGTTCCGGCATCTTCCTTCTCTTCATCAGAGTCTTTTCGGAATGCTTCATGTCTAGTGGCGGACTCGGTATGCAACTGCTCTTTGGGTGAATATTTCTTTTCAGCATCCACCTCTTCTTCATTTAGAATATACTAATGTTCCTCGGGTTTCTCCCCTTGTTCATCCTTTTGGAGGAATGCTTCTTTGTCAGGCTCTATGGTTTGGCCATGTCCCTCGACTGGAGCTCTATTGCCCTTCGTATCTGGAGCAGAAACCTCTTCTTCTTGTGTAAGCTGGTCCTCGGCCTCCTTATCCTCAATTTCCTTGAGCTACTTCCCCCACTCCACATTGAGCTTAGGGTCATTTGACTCTCGGATCAGTTCAGCATCAAGGTCCTCACTACCCTCACCAAAAGATTCATAGGCCACCTCATCGATCTCATGATGCTCGAACAAGGGGTGTTCGTGATACTCAAACTCCTTGTCCTCTAGTGCTTTCTTAGCCTCAAACTACTGTCATTCAAGCTTATCTGATATTTGCATGGTTGCTTTCATCTTCGGTGATTAAGTAGAGGGGGAGGGAGTTGGAGCATAGGCCATAGCCTGAGCTATGGCAGCTTGGACCATCGGATTGGTGAGCATCCCTGAAAGCTCAGATGGCATGTTCTACATGTATTTCACAAAAGACTTTGGAAGGCTAAGGCCAGGCATTGTAGCAGCAGAAATAAAAGGAAGGGAAGGAGACATAGAAGAAGAGGACATCGGCAAGGTGGTGGCGGACGATGAATCCAAGGGAATAACCTACAATATTGGAGGAGTGGGAGCAAGGTGGACGAATATGTCCACCGCAGGCATGGAGGAAGTAGAGGGGGCAAGGGAAGCATGAGGGATAGGGAAAACAGCAGTGGTAGTAGCAACAATCATAGGAAGGGACCCTAGTGAGCTGGATGCTCCCTTTTTGACCCCAAGGGATGGATCCCTAGTTACTATTATCGTCCTTGTGCTACCAGTTGTTTTCCTTCTCTTCTTGGAAGGTTCGGGCTCAAAAGCCTTACAAGCATAGACCTTTGGTTTGGGCAGCTCTACACTAGCCTCCTTTCTTTTCTTGGTCTTAATTGATGGTGGGGTCTTGGATGTCTCTCCAGTTATAGCAGCAGTTGCTCCACCCTCGGAACCACTTGGTTCACTTATGTACTCACTTGTAAGTTTAGTGAATGTTAGGACGACCCCTTGTTGTTTCAAATGGGTCACCTTCTTGTCAATCCATGCCCTCGTTCGGATTTCAATGGGCCTTGTGAGTATATTAACATCATTAAGCTCTGGCTCATTCTAGTCAATTGTAGGCAGCGACAAGTTGGAAATTGCATCGTAGCCAGGATCAACCATTGTGTCTTCATCCTCCTCTAACTAGTCAGGGACCAGACATAAGTTCACCCTTTGTACATAAATAGCAGTCATGCACATGTAATGTCGTAGTCATACCTCAAGATAATCTTTGCAATTTTCCTAGAAGTCCTCAATGTTATGGAGGTGGGCGTATTCATGTCCTAGTGCCTTTCTGACGTCACCATAAGGATCTATTCGAGGCCTTGTTGTGTATTGTTCAAAGTTATACTTTGCCAACTCCTTCTCCAAATATCCTGCACACTAGAATGTATGGATCTTATACATCCCTTGACCAAGGTTAATGGGATAGGTGAGACCTGCCAAATGTTTTTTGCTCAGGATGTTGTGAATGTGTCCCAGCTGTCGAGTCAGCTCTAATAGGATGATCCATTCATTTGGGTACCGGGGCAACTTGTTTGGTCTTTCGGTGAATCCCTGGGCATGTATGTATTTGAACTTGGGGAATTGAATGTACCAGAAGGCATACTGCCTGAGGAGGGCCCTGGCACTGTGGGATATCCTTCTATGAAAGTCCCCCCCTAAGGATCGGATGTTGTGAGCAATGAATGCGTCGTTCACCCTGCAGTAGTCTCTTTTGAAGTTTCGAAATTGTAGCTGGGGGTACTTGTCATAAGGTTTGAGCTCTGGCCCTGATGGATTACTGGGCATCATTGTCAACCCCTGATAGTGTCGCCAATTAGCGAGGGAATACACCAAATAAGAGGTCATGAAGAATTTGGTGGTCTTCTTTACAGTGGTAAACTGCTCGTGGTAGCAATCGTTGATTATCTCGCCCCAATACAAGGAGGTGCCCTTACCATGGAGGATCTGCTCTATGAAATAAAACATTCATTCTTGGAAGAAGGCCACACCGGGGAGGCCCATCACTCGGCTGTGTAGAGTTACGAGGTCATGGTAGTCCTCGAAGAAATTGTTGCGGAAGAGCTCCTAAGGAAGCTTCCCAGCACTACCCCATTTGTCCTTCAACCAGTATTGATTGATAAGCCTTTTGCACCCCAAGGGGTCTTGTTCCCATAACTCTTTGCATTCCTCCATGGTGGGGACCTCCATGCTCTGAAAGGTAGGGATCTGGAGGGTTGTCATTATACCCGACGGAGACATATCTACAAGGATATTCTCATCATGGTCCACTATGGTTCTAGTATCAGGTTGGTATGCATCCATGAATGCCATTACTAACTCTAGGGCCACTAAGGCTGGCAGGAAACTCGTAGCCTTAGCAATTCCACTGCTTTTTATTAATCTTGCATTTTTTGTTTTGGGGTTTATCCTAACCCTCTACGTGAATTCGTCAACATCTACCTATCCGATGTTAGTATTTGAGACATCCCTCCAAAGGGTAGTGATCCTGGATTGAATAGGGACCCCCTGGAACTTGTATTTCATTAAATCTTTGTCTTCCTTGCCCCTCGGTGGCTTGGCTATTCCTTTCCCTTTCTTGGAAGCACTGGAAGTCTCTGTGTCGGATTCCATAAATCCTGCACAAAAGACGTGAATTAGTAATGATGAACTTGACAAAATGGCCACTGACAAATCCCTGGATGTCAAGATTAGTCCAACAATCACAATTCATATTCAATAATCATGCAAAATGGATACTTCATCATCAGAAAGCAGTGTAAACAATTTGGACTTCCTAAGCCAGAATTCCCTTGGCAAAATGTCATTTGAAAGGGCAAAATGAGAATGGAATTCCCAACGGCATTTCCCAAGGTTGGATTGAGGATTTGAGGTTGGATGTGAAGGAAAGCCTAATTTTAGCAAGTGGGTTGAAATCCATTTTGGATTTGGAGGTCATTTGATCCTTCGTTTGGGAGTTCGGGTATCATCTGCACGAAAGCCGTCTAAAACGACACAGAGGACACAAAATTCTGGGTGTCAGAATCTGGGTCTCGGATTGCCGTCACCGGGAAGCAGTTATAGGTCAGCCATTGGGAATGGCAAAATGAAAACAGAAATCTGTAGGAGGAAATCCGGGAGATAGTTCCTGGTAATGGTCAGAGGGTTCGGGACAACCAACCGGTGAACGAAGCACCGAGACCCGGAGGTCGAGAAGCTATCCCGAACTCGTTGTTAGAATGACGTAGGTGGAATGGAATCCCAAGAGGGGAATTTCGGCATTTAGAATCCAAAAGAAACTCAAAGGAAATTTTTGAGATTTCAGGTTTCGGCAGACAGCAGACCGGGGTCTGGGAGCCAGGAAGATGCTTGGACAAGGCCATTGGGAATGACAGAGACACAACGAAATCTCGAGAAGGGAATTTTGATGGTCAAAATCTGAGGTGGGAAATTGGTCGAAGGTTTTGACCGGAAGACGAGAGACCTTGTGGCCGAGAAGTGGAGTTCGGAAAGCCGCAAGGGGAAGGCTATTTGGAATGGTGAAGATGTGACGGAGTTCCGGGAATGGAATTTTGGAAATCTAAGTCCGAGGGGAAAATTGAATTTAGCAGATCTTAGATTTTAGAAGTCCCCAGATGGACTTTGAGTGTCTGGGGTTCGGGAATCAGGAAGGCACTCAGGTGAGGCCGTTTGAATGGCGGTGACACAATGAAATCTCGGGAAGGGAATTCCGGAGGTCGAAGCCTGAGGTGGGTTCAAAGGTTAGAAAATTTGGCGAGTTCAAAGATGGCAGCGGAGAAGCTCGGGCCTGGAGGATGTCGGTGACTATCCCGAAGAACAGTCACGGAGAGATGAGGTCCGAGATCAAATTTTAGGCCACTTAGCGATTGTTTTTTTATTTTCTAAGAGGTGGGTTTTGATGGGAAGGCCTATATCTACTAGATTTTAACATGGTTTTTTCATTATATATCACCTAAATCTCAGAATTTCACCAAAGAAAGGGTAGGGCATGTGGGGGAAAACCTACCTCAAAATCTCAAAGAATGCACTGATGGCCACATGGAAAATGGTAAAGACGGAGCTTGGATCACCGGGAAAAAAATGTTTGGACGCCAGGAGCTCCTTAATGCTTTCTATTACTTGAATGGTTGATAATGACGACCGAAAAATGTGCTTTTATAGGATAAACTACCATTAATACAACATTCAATTCCTTCGTATGGCAGCAGGGAAGGTTGGTGGATTTTCAAAACGTAGACGGTGGCGAGAGGTCCAAAAGCCTAATGGGAAACCTGGTAGATTAAATCTGGAAGAGGAAACCTGGCAATGGAAACCCAAAAACTGCCACAGATGCCAAAATGGCATTTTGACAAGGAAAACCCAAGTTAACTCGAGACTTAGCAATTTTGACAAAGGGGGACTTTGGTCAAGCTTTAAAATATGGCATTGGGAAATGCACTCACCCTTTGAGGCACAAAAATTGGCATGCAAAATGAGGTAAACCAAAAAGAAAGGACCTGAAAAGCAAAGAGGGAAGAGAGGGTCCCCGTTCCGAATGGGGCGTGTGTGCAAACGGGCACAACAGTCAACATTGAGAAAATGACATGTACATCAAAATGAATTTTTTTGTGTAATAGAGGGAAGATAATTTCATTGTTCTCTAGTTCCTCATTCAACTCATCCATATAGAATTGTAACTATTTCTCCCTGGTTGCCCATAAATATTTCATTATTTTGTGATAAAATCCCTCGACTTCCTAGTTTGAAGGGATACATAACATATCCCAGATGGTTGTTGTCTTGATGGTTGCTTTCAACTTTCTTTCACTAATAACATTGGTGCCTTTGTCCATCTTTGTTACACATGTATGAACCAACTCTGGGTATGGATGTGTGGAGGGTAGCATAAATTATGGCAAACTACAATGCTAGATTCATGTTGTAAAGTCATCAATCACCCCTTGGAAATCATCATTTGAACAGCCCCTTTCCCAAGGCCCTTAGGGTTTATGTACAACTTCGGGTCGTAGATATTATCTACAAAATCTTTAACCTCCTCATTTTTTGTATGGTTTCCTAGCTGTATAACCTTAGTATGTGAGAAGCTTCGCTCCTATAGCATTGGGGCATTAGCATAAGAAATATTCCCAAAGACGTCGACATATCTTGGTTTTGTGAATGAGATCCCAATGCTCCAACCAGAAGATGATGCTTCAACCATTTTTGTATCTTTAGAGCAACTTACAAAATCTCTTTTTTGGAGTTGTCACTTGAGGGTTTCAACACTTGGGAATTTTTTTACCTTTTGGTGCCTTTGATTCTTAAATGCGCATGCAATAAATGAATTTCCATTATTGATAGCTTGCTAGGCACTGCCAACAAGATGATACATGTGGAGTGGGTGGCTCGTACTTCTTGGAAATACTATCCTTGTAAGAATAAAAATAGTACATTCCCTTTACCAATCTCAGGTAGAGATAACCTTGAGTAATGGGAAGCGTGCTTAAAAGGGACATGCATTAATTAAGTAGGAGCTAGCTAAAAAATTCCTTTTCCCACAGGCAAGCTATCTAGCATTGATGAAGAAGACAAACACATGGTGGCAGTCCGTATACATAAGCATTAACTCCTAACACTTGAATTAACTCCTTAAATATTTTCTAGATCTTTACTGTAAGATTTATCCTTTAATTTTTACCATAGACTCACATTTTTCATTGTCGTTTCATGGGAAAGAATTTTTTTTTTTTGCCAAATTTTTGGTTCATGTTTTTCTATAAATAGTAGCATTCACCTTGCAAAAATAATCATCAAGTTGGCACTAAGTTGGTGCGGTTTATACTATTTTTTTCCTTTGTTAGCCTAGTAATTTCCTTGCTACCATTATGTGTGGTTTGGGTACCCCAATTTAGCTTACGAGTTGAAAGAAATAAATATCCTTTGTTGGAGAGGCCCGGAATAAAAAGATCAAGTGCTTGTTGAGCATGAAGAGTTGCCTTGAGATTGTGGCATTTAAGTGGGTTTTGGGAAAGGAATTTGTAAAAGATGAGAATCAGCTACGATGCAACACAAGAATCATCTCTCAGTGTGTGGCCTTGTTGCTCGACTTAGATATTGCTAAGCCTTGTATTATCAAGCTCTACCATATCATGTTTGCCTTGGCATATTTGGGCGGATTGGGTGAGATTGTTTAGGTGGTCATTTTTGGAATTGGAATCCCATAAGTGATGGATATTTAGAGGCATGTGGATAATGTAGAAATGGTGCCTTGGTTTCCTTTCCTCACTGAATTTCAAACCATGTACTTGGAGCCCCAACGCCAACGGTCCTAACCTGCGGTTGCTTTTCTCTTGAACGTGCACAATGTGGAGTGTACCAATGGTGTCAAGTGGATGACCTAGTTTGAGAGCCTGATTTTCAGCCCCAAGATCAAGGACTAAGCCTGTGTAATGTTTGTGTTCCTCGTGTGACAAAAACCCTTGCTACTTTGTGTTTGTGAACCCGAGAAAGTATCAATTTTTTCTTGTTGTTTTAGGAGGTTGAATTTCCTTGTTTTAGTACTGCCTCCAACTTTGGTTTTGGAATGATGTATCTTATTTCTTTTTGAAAGAGAATATTTTCAAGCTTCTCTTGCAGCCTCGAGCTTAGAATATTGTATTATATTGTAAATTATTTTCAATAAATACAATATATAGTATTTCATGTAATTTAGTTCATGCTCATGGCTTATTTGCAAAACAAACACGCATTCTACAATAATTTACATATGGTACATAATTTTTAAAAGGAAATGCATATTTAATTAAATAATTTTAGATGAATACCATTCATTGGTATATCCAAAATGTTTTCATTCATGTCTTTAAGTTCCTATGTGTTTCTTTCTCTACACTTGTGGATGTGGAAGTGACCCTTGCATAGTGAATTGAATTTTGCACGTTGCCTTGGTTTTGTAGCTCGCACATCATATTTCAGCACAAGACTCCTCTCCTTGAATCTTGGATTGGAGGCCTTCTTTTCAAACCATATTTTTACCATTTGTTGTCATTTGATCATGGCATCGAATGCTTTTTCCCTTTTCTCTTCAAGGTTTAGGAGTTCCACGAGTCTCACTTCCATCCTGCCACTCTCGACTTCCAAGGATTTTAGTAATTGTAGAGTTGGGATTTCCATGGAGATGGGTAGGACTACCTCTTTTCGATATACCATCTCATAAGTGATGGCCTTTGGAATCTAATTAGGTGTGATGCAATTCACCCACAAGGCCATTCGTAGATGTTTTTTCCATTCTCCTTTGTGCTCTAACCTGATACATTTTGTCAACCTGATTAGATTCTTGTTGGTTGATGCTGCTAACCTATTTCCTTGTAGATAGTAGTTGGACAAGGTCTTGAGTTAGACTCCATGTTTAAGAGAGAAATCTACCATTTTGGATACTACGAAGGATCATGCATTTTTTGAGATGATGTTTTTTGGTGATCCAAACCTTGCTACCAATTCCTCTAGAAAATTAACAATATCTATTTTCGTGACATTCCTTAAAGGAATGGCCTTTTTCCATCTTGTGAAATATTCAATGGTTGTGAGTATCCATTTGTGTCTAGTGCTTGAAACGGGATTGATCATTTTGATAAAATCCAAATCCCAATGTTCAAAAGGTTCTTTAGTCATGATTAGGCCTAAAGGCACGACATAGTTATTTTTCTTTCCAACAAAATATTGACACTGGATGCATTTCCACACAAGATGGTTTGCCTCAGAGAACATCGTAGGCCAATAGTAGCCTATGCACATGATTTTTAGAGAAGTGGTCTTGGCAAAGGAGTGCCCGCCCTTAGAGCTACTATGGAACTCATTTAGGATCCTTTCAGCCTATGGCTTGTCTATGTAGTGAAGGAGGACTCCATCATAATTTATTTTTAATAGAAATCCCTTAATGAGTACATATTCAATGCCTTGCAGCCTATAGTATCATTTTTTGAGAGGTGGAGTGTCAGTTGGGTACTGTCCAGTCTACATGAATCTCATCCAATTAGCCACCCATGACTCATCAGACTCAAATTGATTTGTGTACACCTAGTCAATTTCTCATTCTTCTTGAGGACCTATTTCTTGTGCAAGATACTCACAAAGGCCTCTTCCTCAGACCAACTTGGTTGGTCAGATGTCCACATCATATTCCAATATCTTGGTGATCTAGTTGGCCCTCTTTTTGTTTATCTCACCCTTAGTGATATACTCTCTAATGCTGGGATGAGCAACGAGGATTGTTATTTTGCTTGCCAAAACTAGATGTCAAAATTTTTTGAGGCTTTTGATGATGGAAAAGGCCTAATTTTTGATGAAGTTATACCCAACTTCGTACCCCTTAAGAGTTTGAGAATGGAAAGAAATGGGATGTTCTCTGCCTCCGTCTTTGTCCTTTTCAGTGAGCACTGAAGCTATGCTATGTTGGACACTGTAAATGTATAGGAGGAAATCCTTGGAAAAGTTACGGTTAGCTAACACTAGAACTATAGAAATGGCTGCCTTAGCTTTCTCAAAAGAAAGCTTACCTTTAGGGGTCCATTTAAATGTTAAGCCCTTCAACATCAATGTGAGGGGTCTCACGATTCCTACAAAATATAAAATAAACCGGCTAATTAAATTATTTTTTCTAGAAAAGACTAGAAACCCTTATGTTTGAAAAAAAGTGGAAACTTTGTTATAGCCTTCACCCTCTTGAGATCTATGGCTATTCCTTCTTTTGATACCACAAAGCCGAGGAGCTTCCTTGTGGCACACTGAAAAACAATTTTTTTAGGATTTAAGGACATCCCGAACTACTAGCACTTCTAGAAGACCATTTCTAGATGGTCAAAATGATCATATTTTGATTTGGAAAAAATGCTTAGGTCATCTAACTATATGAGGATGATCTTATTGATCAATCTCTTGAAGGTGATATCCATCACTCATTGGAAAGTGGAACCTACATTGGAGAGTCCAAAAGGCATCTTGGCATATGTAAAAGTTCCCCACTTAGTGGTGAATGTTGTTTTGTGTTGATCCTCCTCCTTTACATAAAATTGATTGTAGCCCAAGAAACCGTTGAGTAGCAAGAACATATTTGACCTAGCCATGATTTATAGAATTTTTTCCATTGAGGGCAAAGGATAGTGGTCTTTTAATGATGCCTTGTTCAAGTCCTAAAAGTCCACACAAAGTCGTATATCATCATTCTTCTTTTGCACCGAGACCATATTGGATACCCAAGTAGAATGATTTTTTGGATAGATAATCTTTGACTCAACCAGCTTGGTAGGCTCTTGTGCTATCAATGCTTCCACCTTTGGGTTAGCCGGTCTTTCTTTTTTTAGACAATTTTAGAGCCTTCACCCAAATCGACGGTATGTTATATCACACTAGGATCATAGCCCTTGATGTTATCGTAGGTTTGAGATATAAAATCTCCATATTTTAAGCACAATTCCTTTAGCCTATCCTTGTTTGTTTGTGGCACGTTTTTCCCAACCCTTAGATTTTTTTGGCTTCAATATTGAGATCTTGTAGTCCCCTTCATTGATCGTGAATATTTTCTTACTATTCCTAGCATATTCACAATCGAGGAGATTCTTAAGAGAGGTCATACCTTGTGGGGGCTTATTGTTTTTTAATTGGATTACATGTCCTTTGGAAATTTCTCCATGTTCAGCTTGTGGCTGACCCAAAAACTCCCCCGCCTATCACAAAAAAGATGGTGATTTGACCATCATCCTTGAAGAATTTCCATTTCTAGTCATTGTCGGGTATAGGTGGGTATACAATGGTATGCATCATAGGCTAATTTTTGGTCGGTTTGGGAGTCATCTTGAATTGCGAGCCAATGGAAGTCATACATTCTACAACAGAGTTATGAGATCATGGGATAAATTGTATGTTGAAAGATTTGAAATATTCAATTAGGTCCCATATCCTGTGTTGATAATATCTCATCCTTACATTTTTGGTGGTTTCCTGTCCACAGACCTGGCTCACAACTAGCTCTGAATCTCTGAACACTTGTATTCTATTTATGCCCATCTGCTCTGCTAGGACCAATTCATGAGCCAATGTCTCATATTCCACATCATTATTTGAGCACATGAGCTGAAAGTGGAAAGCTTTGAGGGTTTTTGACTCGATTGGGGATAATAGTCAGATGCTAGCTTAACAACCAGTCTTACATTTGGAACCATCAAAATTTAGTGTACATAAGTTGCTATCATCTAGCCTGCTTGCTTCTTCCCATTATTTCATTAATTTCAGAAGAGCTTGGTTCTTATCGAAGATCATATAGGTACCCAAATCGATGGCATGGAAATTATCAAAAGGATCAAAATCAATGAATTGATTAAGCAGGACCTCCTCCTTTGGGGTATGATCACTTGTGGCTTCTTCCTCCTCCAATAGTTTTATGCAATAGATCTTCATTTTTGAAAAGAAGGTATGTGATGCTTCGAATCTCAGCACTGCATCCTCCACTATATGTTCAGCATGCAAAGGTTCTGAAAGGATCTTCAATTTCACCCGGTGCTTTGTTCATAGTATCAAATGAGACCAATCAAGCTTTACCGTGAAGTCTCTCAAAAGGAACATGCCAAAGATAGGAGGGATGTCAATTATGGCCAGTTCCTTCTTGTCGGTTATATACACCTAAAAATGGTCTGGAGCACAAATTAATTAAAGATTAGTTATTTAATTAATTAATCTTAATTCCTCTACTTATATAAATAAATTGATAAATTTATTTGTATAGTTCACACCTTTAATTCTTCTATTCAAAAATCATCTTTCCTCTTGAATCAATTAAATACACAAATTTAAATAATTTGCTATTTGAATATTCCCTTTCCTCATTAAATTTGAATTTTTAATTCAAATTTGTCACATTTCTCCATAATTTCCTAACTTCCTCCAAATCACCCTCCACATCATCACATGTCACATGATTTTATTTATTTCTAATTTTCAAATTAGAAATATTCATCTAACCTCCTAACCTCCTTGGAGACACATGGCTCCTCCTTCCAATTGATGCTCTTTGACACTTGTATGATTTTCCCTTTGAAATGGAGCAACCTCCATGATTTCCTCCAACTTCCTTGTGCTCCATTATTGATCTCTCAGGATCACGATCTCGAATTTCCATCTTTTCCACCTCATCCAAGGCTTGGAAAATCTAAAAATAGGAGATCATTCTACAAATTTTCAACAAGGATTTGATCATAAACTTATGCTGCATAAATTATCTTAGAAATTGAGAGCAATTGAGAGAATTTTAGAGTTGCACATCATTTAGTATTGTTATCATAGCAGCAAATCCATATTTCATTTAGCTTTCATATATCAAAAATACCAAAAAAAAAATGTTAATGTAGGCATGTAGCTTTGCATTTCACAAAATATTCTCGTTTCCTAGGTTTCCATATTTTTAATTCATGTGCAACATACAAATCTGAGGGCATGAATTTAGAGATCCTTAAGATTAGAGAGCAATGAGACGATTTGAAAGGATAGTCATAGCAGTTTAGTTTGTTATTTCAATTCCTTTTATATAAGACGTTTCATAAATGTATGTTGGATTTACTTTATTGATTCTTCCACTTTAATACTCACACATAAGTTGGCACCCACCATGGGGCCCTAGCCCCTTTCATTAATTTTTTTTGGAAAAGTGTGTTTTACAGGTTTGGATGTGAAATCTTTTAGTGTGATCATGAGTTCTTTTGGCGCATACGAAAACTTCTCAAGCGCATCTGAGCACTGTTCTAGCGCATACAACCTTTTGTCCAGCTCATACATACCATATTTGAACGCATACATGGAGTATTTTGATGCATTAGTAATCTCTTTTAGCGCATATTTAGACTATTCTAGCACATTCATAGATTTTTATGGTACATATGTGTATTGTGTTAGCACATTGATTATATGTTATGGTGCATCTATTTCATTTCACAAAAAAACATTATTTTGATAATTAATCACTATTTCTCTATTGTGCAGGTATTTCAAACGCTATTAGAGAGCTTGTTGAGACTGGTGAAATGCTGTCAAAGATTTCAAATCTGAAACTTCTAAAATTTTATTGCAAGGATTTCCATTATTTGTTTCTTTTGATTAAGTTAGGAACATAGCTTAATTAGGGGAAAACAAACACCATGTCTATTGTGATTGTTGAATGGTAGGCATATGCTCTCCCCTTAACTAGGTGACCAAAAATCTAGACCCATTCTTTTTCTTTTTGCAATTTAATCCTTAGAGGGCCTCCCTTGTTGGGACAAGAGGTAATCACCCCAATTGGGAACACGCTAAAACCAAGCGGCTTCCACCCGAGATATAAATGTGGGTACTTGAGGAAAATTCAAGTATCACGCAGATTGTTCTCACAAGAAGGGAAGAAATGGTCTCTTTCCGTATGGATGATCCTCCATGAAAAAAATTACTAATTTAGAACCCTTGTTATCTTATGCCAAAATCCCTTTTCTATTTGCTGGTGCAAGAGGTATAACCTCCAAAGTCATCCCACATTCTTGTGGATTTTGGTAGAAATGAGAAGTCCATCATGGGAGATTCATGAGAGCTAAGGCTTGGCTAACCTGAGAAGTGAGTGCAATGCAAGGGGCAGCCAGTGTGGTCAAGCCTCTATTCATTTACCAAAAGTAAACACAGCTAGACTAAAAACCAAGTGGGAATCCAATAAATATTGTCCTTCACAGCCCTAGGGATTGTACTTGCTTGATGTGTTTCACATGAATGTTTTTGAAATAAATTTTTGAACAAACATCACATATTGGGATATACAACCACTCAAATTCCCTACCAGAAAATAGAAAATCCATCAAACTTTCAAAAAAAATAAAGAACATTTTCTTGATTAGTGCATCTATTGACTGTTCTGGCGCATGCCTTAAATATTCCAATGCATCCATTGACTACTCTGGCACATTTATCCTTTGTTCTAGCATATCTATACTATTTTTCAATGCACACCTTCCATATTTTGGAGCATTTATTGCTTGTTTTGGTGCAAACATCCCTTGTTTCAGCACATGCATGCCATTTTGTAGTGCATACCAGCCATCATTTAGCATATCCAAGTAATTCCTTGGTGCATCTGTCTTTTAGAGCATTCGTTCACTGTTCTGGCACATTCATAAAATTTTCAAACCAGAGAGCTAAATTCCCTGTCTACCTGAATTTTAAGCTCACATTCCTGAATCCTCTTCAAAACATAACCATTCCCCAATCACACCAGAGTCTCAAACTTGTTGAAACTAGAATTTTCAAGTGAAAATATTTAACCTAAAATTTGATCAAACCTCTAAAAGTGCCCCATCATCACATATATTTTTGGTTAGCAACTAATTTTCACCATTAGGATTCATCATCCTTCATCCTAAAATTAATGTTGTGTAATCAGATTTGTTTTGTTGCTTTGGCACTCCCCAATAATGATCAAAGAATAGTGCATTCCCATCACTTGTATGCCCATTCAAACAAGATCACAAAGACAAAAAATCAAGGAGAAAGAACTTGAAACCCAAAACAACATGGTTGAAAGAGAAGAGAAACCCTTTTTTGGAATTCATCGAGATGAGATAGAAGAAATAATGGATGAAGCCATAGAATAAGCACAACAAGATCCCAATTTTCATAAGTTCATGGAGAGGATTTTTGAAAAAGAGGGTGAAAAATACCTTTTGATGCTAACAAACAAAGGGGTCAAACTACCTGAGGATTTTCATATCACAAAATTAAAAGAAACTCCTAAGAAGATAGAAACACAAACAAAAATTGAAACAAGAAATGGAGAAATAACCAATGACCCCATTAGTGCTTTAACACAACATATGCAAAACATGCAAACCAGAGTCACAAAAGGATACTCAATACAATACATATGTTTGTACCCTTTTGATCAAAGTGTAAACATGATCGTATTTCCCAAGGATTGTGAATTCCCTGAATATGATAAATACAATGGTAAATCGGACCCTATAGATCACATATGGTAATTTTGAATGATGAGTCTACAATTTGCATATGAGGAAACATACTTGATGAGATTATTCCCATAAAGCTTGGGAGGAAAATGTATGCAATGGTTCTCACAAATACCCCCAAGGATCAAGTCCTTTGAAGAATTGGTCAAAACATTTATCACTCAATACTCATAACATTGAACATGAGATCAAAATGAAGGAACTTTGCAATGTGAAACATAAAAAGGGAGAATCATTTCTTGTATTCTTACAAAGGTGGAGGAGATTATTTTCAAGATATGCTTGTTATATACCAAAAAAGGAAAAGATGGAGGTGTTCATTGACAACTTAAATGATAATATGAGCTATAGGCTTGAATTACAATGTCCACCAAACTTTGAGAAACTAATAAAAAATGGTATCAAAATCGAAGAATATTTGGTCAAGAAAGGAGTCATGACAATTTACAATGAAAATAACTCCTCCAACAACTATAACAACAATGATAAACCAAAGTTTTTTAAAAAATACAAGAATGCTAATAACAATGCTTCAAATGAAACGCATAATGCCAAACTGGTCTTCAATTTATCAGGAACCACATCTAAGACCAACCAAACCCCCAATCAAAATAACACCAACCAAAACATGAACCAGAACCCCAATCAGAATAGTAACCAAAACAATGCTCCATGTCAACCACCACCATACCCAACACCATCAAATCGCACGAAATTCACACCTTTGCATCAATCACTCAAATCCACATTGAAGGAACTTCTTGCAAAAAATCTTATCACCTTACCCGACACCGAGGTTTTGAGCCAAAAGTGAAATCGCCATGGTGGAAGGATGCTCATTACTATGAATTTCATCGATGCAAAGGCCATCTAACAAATAATTGCATGCAATTAAAGCACAAGGTGCAATATTTGATAGACGAAAAGATCATACAAATAGAAGGATGCCAAACAAGCACCGATCATGGTGTGTTCAAGAATCCCTTACCAAATTATGACAAAGGAGAATCCTCTACAATGAAAAACAAAGGGAAAAACGTAAACTATGTTCACGATACCACCATTTTTCATATTTCAATCATTGGAGATCAAGATTAATGACACACAAGACATTGTTGCAGCTAACAATCAAAATAATGACATTCCAATTCACCTTAGACAAGACACCATCATGATTAAAAAGTGAATCCATGACACCAATATCACATCCAGTCAAGTCCATACCATCAAACAAGACATAGCTAAAAGTGACAATCAAATTAATGTCATTAAGATCAAAGGAAAACAAGACCACACACCTGTCAATGCTACCACAAGGGCACAATCCAAATATTTTTTTAAAGGGAGCACATCCAAAAAAATTGCTGCCCTGTCACAACAATATAGTATTGTTGATAAACTACAAAAGATTTCGTCACAAATATCGATATTGGAGCTCCTTGAGATTTCCCCCGCTCATAAGGAAATTTTGGAAAAGGCCCTAGTGGATACAACCATCCCAATAGATTTTCAAGTCTATACCTTCCAGGCCATTGTAGGTCATTTGATTGCACCTCATTTCCTATCCTTCTCCAAAAAATAATGACATATCCATCACTCATCCCCATAACGCAATGCTTCATATTGAAGTCTTAATACATAAAATTTGAGTCAAGTTTGTCCTAATAGATGGAGGAGTTGGTCTCAATATATGTACTTTGAAACTTGTTCATGCACTGGGATTCTTTGAGAATGAAATAGATGCAAGGAAAAGGATCACCATCAAGGCCTATGATGATGAGGAAATATCTTCACAGGGATTAATTATGTTGCCAATTCAGGTGGGACCATTCCAAACAGATGTAATTTTCCATATTTTGGACAAAGACTTAACATACAATATACTCTTGGTTCATCCTTGGATCCATGAGATATAGGTAGTTCCCTCAACCTACCGTTAATGTGTGAAGTTCCCTTGCAATGGGCAAGAGGTTACCATTCTAGTTGACTCTAATAGTCCTCAGTATTGCAACACCCTCAAGTCACTCCAGGATGTCTTCGTGCCCCATAATAGAGAAGCTCTTGCTTCCCCATTTGCCACCCTAGGTAATCTGAGCCAATAAAATTCCTTATCAATCTTGCTCACCATGTCCCCCAATGAAGAAAGCCAAACAAGCTCCTCGTCTAAATTTCCTGAGAGAAAGGAAGAAGCTACCCCTTCTGCATCCACCAATCATGAAGTCCATCTTAACAATTTCTCCAAACAATTTGGGAAAAAGGTCCAAGTCAAAGATAAAGGTGTGGGTGAAAATTCTATTGATCAATCCCTATGTTTGTCACAATTATTTTCCTCAAAGTCCTATGGCTAGCCATCAACCTCAACACAACAATCTTCACAACCTATCACACTCTTTGATGGTAGATTCATAAAAGAAAGCACTCAAGCAGAGGAATCTGATGATAAATAAATTTTGAACTGGCTTTGCAAGGATGAAGCCAAATCTCAAGCAACAAAAACAAATGCACAAATGACACAATATGACAAAGGATTCTCAATCTTGGAAAAAAATGGGATATGAAGGACAAGGGCCTATCAACAAGAGAAAAGAAGGGATTGTGGAACCCATTCAATCCACCTTAATCAATCCAAAAGACAAGATGAGACTGGGGAACAAAGCGGAGACAAAAGAAGAAGCCACCAAAAAGGTTGTTGAACGAATCCTACAACTTCAAGCTAGTGATGCCTATGAAATTGACTCAAATGAATATGAATGGGATTTTGTATCTGAAGAGTCTTGTCATGATAAAGGGATTCATGTGATACAAAATTATGCCCTTACACATGAGGAGGCACAAAGTTTGGGGTCAAGACCACTTGAATTTGGATCACAACCTATCGATGGCTCTAGTGAAGATGATCAGACTCCCAGTGGGATAGATCATTCAGAGGAGAGTTACATCATAGACCTCAACCTTCCTATAGGATTACTTGATGATGTCACCATCAAGACCTTGACTGCCTCCAACTTAAACCAATCTAACGGTTCCCTACACCTAGTGCATCATGAACTTATCAATTGGGATCAAACTAAGCCCCTTGACATCCCCACTTTTCAAACGATGATGCCAGTGTCAACTTCCTTTGTGCTAAACACCCTAAAACTGGTTCCACCATTGAATCTTAGAATGAAGCTTCCAGTCAGTGGAGTGTCAAATCTCTCAGCTACAAAATGAACAAAACAAAAGAAATATTTGATGGTGAAAACCATTCTATGGTAGTATTAGATTAAGAAAGTGTAAAAATAAAGAGCGCATCTGATAGTGAAAACCTCTCTGAGGCACCAAAGGATATGAAATTTGACACTCTCCCAAAGCACTTCCAAGAGAGATCCAAAGTTTTGATTGAGCCAATGCAGTCCATCAATATCGGCAAAGCAGATACAATGAAAACTCTCCATCTGGCAAAATTGTTGACTGGAAAAGAAAAAACTAAGCTTTACCAAACTCTTTGAAGATAGGAAAGTTAAATTCACTTGGTCTTATGCGGTTATGCTTGGGATTGATCCTGAAGTGATCAAGCACCATCTATCTCTCCCTTCATGAGTCAAACTAGTAAAACAAAAATTAAGAAAGATGCACCCTCACATCACCTTACTGGTCAAAGAAGAATTGAAAAAATTGTTGGATGTAGGATTTATTAGACCCATTGACTATGCTGAGTGGATTTCTAACATTGTACAAGTATCTAAACTAAATGGTAGCATTAGGATTTGCACAAACTTCAGATATTTTAATAAGGCTTGTCCAAAAGATGATTTTCCATTTCCAAACATTGATATCATAGTGGATCTCATAGTAGGACATGCAATTTTGTCACTCATGGATGGTTTCTCAAGATATAACCAAATAAAAATTGCATCGGTGGATCAAGATAAAACAACCTTTACCTACTTGTGGGGTACTTTCTGCTAGAATGTGATGCCTTTTGGGTTGAAGAATGTTGGAGACACCTATCAACACACAATGACCACCATTTTTCATGATATGATGCATACTTTCATGGAAGACTAGGTGAATGAACTACTAGCTAAATCTTTTACCAAGGCAGGACACTTGGAGATTCCAGAAAAAAATTTCACTCGTGTAGAAATTCAATGTTAGATTAAATCCGAAGAAATTTGTGTTTGGCGTGACATCTACAAAGTTGTTGGGATATATAGTTTCAAAAAAAGGAATTGAGGTGGATCTCGCCAATGTCAAATCCATCATAGAACATTAGTCAATTGAGATCTCTTCAAGGAGGATTTAAATCCATCTAGAGGTTCATCTCATAGCTACCAGACAAAATTCATCCATTCACTCACTTGCTCCTCAAGAATTTCAAGTTTAAATGGGATGAGAAATGTGAAGCAACCTTTAATCTACTAAAGAAATACTTGATGTCACCACCCATCCTTGTTCCACCCACTGAAGGGAAACCACTACTTCTTTATATCGCAATATTTGAGCTATCCTTGGGCACACTATTAGCATAGGAAGATTCTGAAGGAAAGGAAAGATAAATTTATTACATCATGTTAACTCACATCGTCAAGCTCATAGCTAAAATTGATCCTTTTAAATATTTGCTAAGCAAGGAAAACCTTGCCAAAAGACTAGCTAAATGGGTGATGATATTGAGTGAGTTTGGCATTCAGTATGTAGATCATAAATCAATCAGAGGACAAGTGATAGTTGATCAATTAGCAGAAGCACCCCTACAAGAGGACCATTTGATGCATGTTGAGTTCCCTGACATGGATGTCTTTACTATCACTCCACAATAATGGATGTTATATTTTGATGGATCATATAAACAACACAATTCAGGTGTTGGTATCCTATTTGTTACTCCATAGAGACATACAATTCCACAATCCTATCAGCAGATGTTTCCTTGTACCAAAAATATAGCAGAATATGAATCCCTTATCATCGGAATCAAACTAGTAGTCGAGTGGAAGATCAGAGAGCTACAAGTCTATGGTGATTCCCAGTTGATCATTAACCAAGTGAATGAAAATTATCAAACTAAGGATGAAAAATTAATGTTGTACAAGAGAATGATTGATTATTTCAAAAATTATTTTGTTGAGATCAAATTTGAATAGATTCCAAGGGCAGATAATAAAGTAGTCGATGCCATGGCAACAATTTCCTCTCTCTTGTAGATCCTAGAAAATCGAAGTTGATATGAGTTCATGGTGGAACAATTATTTAACCCTGCCTATGACAACCTAGAATCCCAAGTTATATGCCACTTGGTTGACCCTGAGTCCTCTACCTATGGAAAGATCTATGCCTATTTGAAAGAAAATACCTTTCAGCCCGATCTTTCCTAAAATCAGAAGCGTAACCTTATTCATCAATCTGCATGCCATACTTTGATAGTTGGCGTACTTTATTGAAGAGTTCTTGATGGTACTCTCCTTCATTGTCTTGAATGTGATGAATTTGACTCAGATTTATGTGAGGTCCATGTTGGTATTTGTGGAACTTATTCAAGTGGTCTTACCCTCACTAAGAAACTCCTACTTTTGGGGTATTATTGGCCAACTATGGAGAAATAGTCCCACCAATTTATCAAAAAATATGAAAAATATCAAATCCAAGGTAATATTATGCATGCTCTAGCCCAAGAGTTGTAGCCATTCACATTAGCATGGCCCTTTTATTTGGATCTTGTAGGAAAAAATCATTTGTTGTCATCCAATCGAAACAAGTTCATCATTACAACCATGCAATATTTCATAAAGTGGGTTAAAATTGTCCCTATAATCAACATCACTGGAAAGCAGATTGCCTCATTCATCTTGAATTGCATCATTTCGCGATATGGTATTCCTCAATCCATTGTCACAAAAAATGGAAGGCCTTTGAAAAATCAAGATGTGCAAGAACTTTGTCACAAATTCCATATTCAACATCGATTCTCCACACCTTATTATCCTTAAGTAAACATTCAGGCGGAAGCAACAAACAAGAGTATCTTGAAAATCCTCAAGAAAACCATCAATGAGTGTGGATGTGATTGGCATATCCAGCTGAACCCTACTTTATGGGCCTATTGCACAAGCATCCAAACACCCACAGGACCCACATCGTATTCCCTTGTATCCGGAGAAGAATCCATTCTACCTATTGAGGTCAAGATACCTTCACTCTGGGTGTCTCTGAAGGGAATCATATCAGAAGAGGATTACATAGTTTCTAGACTATAGGAGTTGGAACTATTGATGAACGTCGTCAACTTGTCGTGGATCACCTGAAAGAATATCAACAAAGGATTTCTAGAAGCTATAATTACAAGGTTAAACCAAGGAAATTTTAGGTAGGTGATCTAGTTCTACAGGAAAATCCCCCAAATCAACAGGATCAAGAAAACAAAGGAAAATTTGAGCCAAATTGGTTAGTCGCTTTTGTTGTTGTATCATTCTTTGGATCAAAGGCATATCAATTGTCCACACCAGAAGGGGATCTATTTGAGGAACCAATGAACAACCTTCATCTAAAGAATTTATACACATAATGCATCCAATGCATGCTTAAAAGTCCTTAAAAAATAATAAAAATCAGAAAAATTCTTGAAAAAACCATAAAAATTAGAAAAAGTCCTAGAAAAATCATAAAAATTAGAAAAAGTCCAAAAAAAATAAATTTAAAAATTAGAAAAATGTCCTGAAAAAAATCGTTACGCTAGTGAAAACTTGGAAAATAGGCACCTTGGTGACAACAAAAAAAATAAAAAGATAAAAGATATAAAAAAATTAGAAAAAGAGAAAAAAATACAAAAAAAAGTGAAAAATCAAAAAAATCTTTACCTTGGTGAAAACCTAGCAAACAGGCATCTTGGAAATAGCAAAAGAATCATAAAACTTGAAAAAGGTGCAATAAAAGCAAGTAGTGAAAATCTGGTAAACAAACGCTATTTGTGATGAATCGACTTCTTCATCTATTTGGAAACGTGTGGTGACCACACACTTTTGTCGTCATTACGCATACATGCCTATCATAAAATGAACTTCATATCCATATCTGGTTGTTGCAGTCATGTCCCACCTTGGCTTGTTTTTCATTGTGCATATCCGTAATAATTGGTTTTTTTCTCACTAGGGGAAAAATCTTGAACTCACCAAGGGGAAATAAACATTGAGCTTAAACCAACAGGTAACAAACAAGAAACAACAAGACAACTTGACATAAACAACAATCACCTTGAACACCAATCACAATCAATCAAACAAATCAACCATCTGACTCATCATCAAGAGAATCAAATCAATTCTCACTAGATGATCATCTTTTGAATCATGGTTGGATCACGTTGGCACAAATGTTCATATTTTTTATATCGATTATTGTTATCATTTCTCTAGAGTACCTCAATGATGTTATGAACTAGAGAGGCTAGGAAGGATAATGATATTTTCTTTGTCTTTTGTTTGTGAGTCAATCTTTACTATTGTGCAAATTATCACGGGACATGCTCTACAAAGTATCATTGATGACATTCTGAATTTGCATGGGAAAATGATTAACTCTTGTTTGTTTATGCAAGTGATGCTTAGGTCATCTTGGTTGAATTATACCTAGATGATTTTGTTATATTGCACTATCAAAACTCAACGGACGTTGTATGTAAGTTGTACTCAGGTCATCATGGTCTAATTATACCATTGATGTTTGTACTAACTTTCAACATTTTAAAAAGCTCAATGATTGTACCAAGAACAATGAATCAGATGGGAACATTGCATAGTTAGATTTGCATGGCTAAGATAGAATTGCATTCATATTAGTTTTGCATTTGCATGATATATTTTTCCAAGGCTGAGAACTTTCAACATGACGTTATCTCTCATTAAAAGTTGAGTACACTTAACATAATAAAATCAATCATTTCATTTGCATTATCATTCCATATCATATCATTAGAAAGGTATTATCATGCATCCATCCATATATCAATCATAGTAGTTGCATTGTAAATTCCACAAACATCATCATCTATCCATCCATGCATCTATCATACATTCACATCTATCGCATATTTGCATTGTATTGCATGAATACAAAATTAAATAATTTTCATAATCCATGCATTTGTACATATCATACATCTATCCATACATCAAACCATATGATTACATAAAAATTCAAAAATAAAACATCCTATGTAATAACATCATCATTCATAATCCATATCATACATCGACATCATAATAAATTCATTCTTTTTTTCATACACAAACCATCCATATATACATTCATCATAACAATTTCCATAATAACATTATAATCCATGCATCCTCATAATCCATTCACATACTCATTCATGTATTTAGGTCATATATTTGTATCAGAAAATTCAAAAGAAAAAATTATCCTCATATATTCATACATTTTCATTCATCATACATCCATGCATTATCATATATCCATACATTTGTATTTATCATATCCAAAAGCATTCCATTCATTTATCATGCATTAGGAATCATAAATCATTCATATCCATGTATACAATCATATATTTTCATTCCATATAATAAACCATTTTGTAGTCTTTCATTCGTCCATATCATCAATATATACATATGAAAATACAAAAATAGAGTGCATACCATATCATTTGCATGACTGTATACATCTCATACATCATAATAAAAGCATCATCCAACAACACATAGAATCATACATCATCATGTCAATAATACATCCATACATAAAACATGGCATAATCATATAGAACATCGCATGACATATATCACATAAAATTAAATGCATCCACCATAAAACATCCATCATAAAGAGAATATAAACATCATGTAGATCAATCATCGCAACTGCATATCATATAAATCTCATAATAACAATGTCAAGTGTACAAGGATGTCCAACAATATGAAATGATACATCATCAAAAATGGAGAATTATCACAATATCATAAAATATTTGAATTGGTGTATACAATGTCTCAAAAAATACATCAAAGCTAATCAAATGAAAAGACTATGAGGTGCTACCCCCAGATGTTGTAGGCCTCACTGACCCTCCTACCAAACCTCCTGCAACCCCTGATGGACCTGCACCCGATGCACTTGTACCTCAGTCTAGACCCACATCTTGACATGGTGGCCCAACCATACCCATACTGGTGGTCTGAGAGTGGCTCTGTGCTGACCTATACTCGGCATAACTCACCTGACGCTCTGTAGGCACTGCATCATAATAATAGCCCCTGTAGTACTCGGCCTCTCTGGTGACTGTAGACACAAATATATACAAGTTGACCAACACACTTGATCCTGATTACTAACATCACTTCTTCCTAAATCATACTCTCATGTTATCATCATTCTTCATCCATGAACTAAATAAATTATTATTTATCTAATTAAGTCATTCTCCCCTATTGATTAAATTAATCAATTTAATTTAATTTAATTAACCCTATATCTTTGTTTAATTAAATAATTCACTTTAGTTAATTAAAAATTTAAAGTCCTCTTATTAAATTGAATAAATTAAACCTTATTTGATTTCATCTAACACTGTCCCCTTTAGTTAAATAAATCAAAACATTTATTTAATTAAACCCTTCATCTCAATTTGATTTAAATCAATTCATAAATTTAAGTCTAAATTGTCATATCTCCTAATTCCTCATTACATTAATCAATATTTGATTAATTTAATCTTAAATCATGTCCCATCCTCTAGCCTTTACCACTTGCACATGAAAATAGATTTAATTCATTTATTAAATCTCTATTTTCTCTCAACATGGCATAAAAGGAGAATATTCCCTCAAATTTGAATTCAAATCCAAGTGGATTTAGTCCTTTTGACAAGACATTTATTTCACCTTACAAGTCCTTTTGTTTTGAGCCAAATGGCCATAACTCCATTTCCCTTCCCTCTAAACATGTCACATTCAAATTTCAAATTTGAATCCAATAGTATTTATCATGCACATTGACCAAAATGTGATCATTCCTCCTCCAATCACATGTGGGCAAGTGGCCTCTTCTCATTGGTTGGTATTTTGTCCCACATTCATCCAAATCCTTCAATCTTCCATTCTTCAAATCTATAAATAGAGGCCTCCTCTATTGCAATATCATCCAAAATTTGAGTAAACTCACTATACTCAATTTCATCTTCAAGCATATCCATTTTCATATATTTTTATGAAGCTCTTAGCTAGGTTATGCAGGAATTCAACCAAAGTGGATCAAATATTCATCAAATCATCATCAAACTTAAAAAGGAGTTGGGAAAGGGACAATATCTACACATAATTGCCACTAGCTCCCCCATGGGATTGAGTGTTTGTATTTCTTAGATAGAATTTAACTTAGTTTCTTGTTTTGTTCTTCATTTTCTTTCTATTTGAGCATTGTAGATGAATTTCATTGGGAATCCTTGTTCTAACTTGCATATGAAACTAATTGTGTGTTTGTTTGTCATGTTTGTGCAGGTATAGGATTGAGGTTCATAGTGACCCGAGTAACCTCTCTCATCATGTCACCAAAAGAGGTCCCCTCTGCTACCCTCTACAATCTATCTGATAGGGCCATCACCTGCTCTCCATGTCATCTAGTTGTATCCCTCTCTACTGTCAAAGTGGAAATCTGGGCCTATGGTTGAGCTAGCTGACCTTACAATGTCTGTAATTGTCCCTGTAAAATAACAACCTACCCTTGGGCCTGAGCCAGTTGTTCCTGTAAGGCATCAATCTATGTGTGTTGATGTTGTGAAGGCACCCCAATCTGTACATGTTGTTGTGATACATCCACCAAGGATCTCTTACACCAAGGTATCATCGTATCCCTCACTTCAAATTTTCGGCCTCCTCCATCACCATCTCCTCCATCTCCATCTCCGCCATCATCTCCTCCTCCATCATCACCCATGGCTGTCTCCTCCTCCTCTCCATCACCCCTCCCTCTCCTCATTATCATCCAATGCTGGCACTAGCTTGTTAGGACTGGATAGTCTATGAAATGGATGTGTGTCAAAGTACTTTACACAATCCACTAACATCACTGCCTCTGTAACCTCCAGATCATATGCCCACATCACGGGTTGTAACCCGTAATACTCCTAACATGCTGCATCGTAGGACAAGAGGGTCCCCCACTCTAGTATATCATGGTGCCTCCTAGCATACATGAAAACTCCCTAGCGCATGCCCTGCACTCTGCCATACTATTAGTGCACCCAGTCTAGAAGAAACCTCTCAAGAATGAACCATGTCCGTCCAATCAAAAACCTGGTTGTGCACATGTACGACATCTCTAATTGATCCTTTGCCCATTGCTCATAGTCTAGGTATAGCCACCATATCACAGTATCAATATCATCCAATATCCGGTGCTAGTACTCTAATTTTCCCATCTTATGCTGGACAATGGGGCCTCTATATCCATATACATATGGCCTGCCAATCGGTCAAAACCTTTCTACAACTGGTCCGGTAATAGCTACGTTCTCCCATGCCCAAATCTGAAGTAATGTCACCCCGGCTGATAGGCTAGAAGCTCCAAGATAGACTACCTGGTGTAGATCATGATATAGATATGCTAGCATGCATGAACCCCAGGCATATTGGATCCCCTGTAGAATCATTTGCTCTAATGTCCGACCCCACCTGATAGAAAGTCCCTTCGACTTGTGGTTGAAACATAAGAAAACACCAATAAAACCATCAAGTACATAAGGTAATGAGGAATAACTCTCACACATCTCCTACCAGGGTATCTCATACCAACTGATCTGGTCATCATGAAATATCCTCTGAAGGGAATTTGTCCCACCCTATTTTGTATGATCATATATGACTGTCTCCTACCATGAGAATTTATAGAATCTGATAGACATCCTCTGGCGTCACTGTCATCTCACTGGTAGCCAAGTGAAATGTGTTATGGTTGCTATGCCACCACTCTGCAAGGCTATCAGTAGTGCCTAGCTAATCCTAACCTAGGGCATATCAATCAAATGGTACAACCTGCATCCCTCAATGAGATCCCACTCCACCTGAATCAAGTGGGGAATCAACTCCCAAGTCTATGGGAAGCACTCCTGAGACATGAGGACTCCTAAATCACTCTCCTATCACCATCAAAAAATTGAAAAATGAAACAATCAAACATCAATCAACCTATCCATCTATCACTACACCTCACCTACCATGAGGTCAATCAAACAATCTATCAATGCACCTCACCTACCATAAGGTCAATCAAACAATCTATCAATGTACCTCACCTATCGTGAGGTAAATCATCATCAGTTAATCATTGGTCCTCACCTATCATGAGGTAAATCATCATCAATCAATCATCGAATCTTACCTATCATGAGATTGATCGTCATCTAATCTATCAACATCATCAATCAATATCAACTCAAACGATGGCACGATCGAAAAAAATTCAACACAAGGAGAAATATTAAAATTCCTCATTTATGGCACGGATGTGCCATAACAGTGCTTCTATGTGCCAAAACATCAATGGACTAGAAAATCTAATCTATGCACCAATTCAATGTATGCGCCAAAATTTTGCATCAATGCACTAGAACAGTGCATGTATGCACTACTTCGATCAATGAGCTACTTGATCTAGTAAGTGCACTAAATCATGCAACCTATGCTCTTGAAATCCTATACTCCAAAATAGACAACTGATGTGCTACATCAGGTCATATATGCATTAAAACTCAAATTCTATGTGCTAAAATAGGTCATGCATGCGCTACTCTATCCTATGGATGCACTAAAATATTTAGACCTAAAATTCAAATTTTCAAAAATGCGGGAAAATTAATTCAAAATTCACATAAAATAAAGAGATATCCCAATATTCATACCGGAGGTTTGTATGTTGTCGAGCGGTTGTGGTGTCGCACGTGTTCGAATCGATGAGTCTGAATCGGGATCACCATTTTGCTTCAAGTGCTCATAGTTGCTCAATCTCTCAAATTTTCAAAATCACATTGCACAAATGAGTTTCTTTTCCACTTTTTACCTCTTAAAAGTGTAATTAAGGTTGGTAACTATGTGGCATTTATTTTTTATTTTTCAAAATGGGCCTTTAATCAACTAATCAACACTATGGCAAGTTCACTTACAATTTTTGGGAGATAAATCGAGACACCATCATCAAATTCGAAAATCATCAGAATATTATCGAAAAATAATTTAATCATCAAAATTTGAATTTTTTTGAAAATCATTAAAATTCAAAAAATTCCCTGATTTATCTCCCAAGGGGGGCATACATCAATCATCACTAAAAAATCAATATCCGGGGCATGTCAAAAAATTTATGATCACCGTCTAACAATTTTTTCTTTGAAGCTATGTGTTTGCTCGTATCACTTCAAAGAGGTGGCATGTGGCCATTTTGACACATTTTCAGAGCTTCAAACTTTCATCTTTGCCCTGAAAATGTCAATTTAGTATTTTTTTCTAGTTTTTAAAAAGATGTTTTTTTTAATAACTTGAAACTCATGTTTTGAATTTAGGATTTTATTTGGCAATTCATCATATCTTAGTTTTAGAAATTTTTTGGGAAAAAATAGGACTCTCAGTCATGCATGTAAAATTACCAAAAATGGAAAAATCTAACAATTGTTGAAATCTACCCGAAAAGGGAATTTCTTGATCAAAAGTGAAGGAAGGAAAACAAAAACTAAGGGTTCTTTATGAATTTATCATCTCATTGTATCAAGTGTTTTAAAACAATTTGGTAGAACTTATAATCCCTTTCTAAGGATTTGGTTACCTTCATGCTTTTAGGACACACTAAATATCATTTGGGTCCTAAAAAGAATACTACAAAAAATTTCAATTTTTGAAACAAAGGGCTTAAAATGAAATTTAGGAAAAACTCACTAGATTTGGTTTAAGTAGTAACAATTTAACAAGGAAAATCTCACATTTCCTTTGGTGCTTAAAAATAATTCATTATCGCTTTGAGGGATTTAAAATGAACATGTGCTTTTATGTCTTGTAATCTTTTTTGCAAAGTAATTTCATTTTAAAAAGTGTATGCGCTTCTCTCGTGCTTCATGATGATCTTGAGAATCAAAATTATTTTTGGTGACATTAAGTTGCATAAAATATTACCTCCACATTTTGAATTGGGTACCTCAAAATTTGAACCAATCTTGCGAGTGTGAGTGTGGCATATTGCGAGTGTTCTCCCTTTGTTTTTCAATGAAGGTCGATTGAACTACAAGATATGCTTGCTCGCTTTTTTTTTATCTTAGTGGGTCTATCTTGTGGGAAAAATTAATCACCCAAGGGAACAACCCAACTGGGAACACGCTAAAGCCAAGCGACTTTCAACCAGTATATAAGTGTGGATTCTCGAGGAAAGTTCAAGAATCATGAGGGTTGTTCCAACAAGAAGGGCAGAAATCATCTCTCACCGCATAGATGGTCCCCCATGAATGGAATGCCCATATTAAAACCCTTGTTTAGATAAGCCCAAAACCCTTAACTATTTGTTGGTGCAAAAGGTCATGTCCTTTGAAGCTGCCCCACGTATACATGCGGTTTTGTTGTAGAGATGAAAATTACGTCATGGGAGATTCATGGGTACTGATGCTTGGATGACCTAAGAAGTAAGTGCACTATAAGGGGGAGTCTGTGTGTTCAAGAATCTAATCATTCACACTGAATATGTGCAGCTAGATTTATCCAAGTGGGAACCCAACAAATATTGTCTCTTCATCCCAGGATTGTGCATTATCTTGGAAACAAAAAAAAAACACTTTCCTTGGGTCTCAAAACAATTGAAAACAAAGATTCACAAAAGCTTCAAAATTTCAAACCCTTTGGGGGAAACAAATACCCTTGACGAATCCAAGTGCTCTTGCTTGCCCTAGGGATTCCATCCTTGGAGTTTTCTAAGTGCTTGGGTTTAATCGTTATTTGTTTTCACTAAAGTCAACAAATAGGAAACTATTGCCTTGATTTTATTGATTTCCACATAATGGACATTTAGTTTGAAAAGCATAATCAAGAAAGTGTTTGTGGTAAAAAGAATCAAATCTAAGCAAGATAATAGAAAATTGAACCACACATGTGTTTGGTCCCTTTTGAGTCATTTGGTTTTCATTAAAAAATTGGTGTTTTAGTTTGAACCACTTTTAGGGAAAATCATCTTCTTCAATATCTTGGTCTAGTAAACAAGTCCTCTTAGGTTCATCTAGGATAAATTCAAACACTTCACCCCATCCAAACATTTATCAAAATCTCATTTCACCAGTAACTTTTGGAACCTTTGAAAACATCATTCATGCTAAAATTATAGGAAAAATCAACATCATCTTGTTTGGATTAACACACCTAAACAAATTATCCTCTTGTGTACAAGTTTACTCTAGGATAATGCAACTTCCTAGAATCTACAAGTTCATTATCTAAAATCACCTTGTTTGACTTAACACACTTATTCAATCTATCCTCTTGTGTACGAGTTTACTCTAGGATAACACAACTTCCTAGAGTTTACAAGTGCATTATCACTTTGTTTGACTTAACATGCTTAATTAAACTATCCTCAATGAAAATTAAATCAAAACAAGTCCTAAAGTCTAGCATTAATCCAAAGTTCCTAAAAGTTTAAACACCCATATCATTGACCCCTTTCATCCTTCATCTCATCATTGGTCCTAAATCCCTTAGAGGTCAACAAGGTCAAAACACAAGAAGAACATGAAATATAAACTTGATTCATCCATCATGAGTAATCCAATTCAACCAAACTATCCAAGCCTTATGATGCCAATTGATTTGAAAAACTTTCATTTGTACAAACCATACATGGGATCAATATCTCCTCCAAACCTCAATGGTACAACAAATGTGAGTTTTACCAATCTAAATTTTGGAACATATTTTCCTATGGTAGATTTAAATCAAAGTCAAAAATTTCAAATCTATCAATCAAACAATCAAGGTATGAGCCTTCCCCCTTTACCAACCGTCAATCAACTGAATCCGAGAAATGCTCCAATCATAAAGAAAAACATGATACCAAATTCTCTCATCCTTCCATCAGTATCGCAACAATAGATGGCAACCATCCAAGCAACCCCAATGGTCAACACAACCACCATCCCTCAAGTGTCTCAAGGACCAAGCATCTCAATCACACCATTCACCACTCAAACCCTGGCAATCAATGTGACCATTATGCTCATCACATCGCTCAACACCATTCCCAATCCATCGCCACCATTGCCAAAACACAACATGGAAAATTCATTCTCCATTGTGTTGCAAGCCAGTCAACAAGCTGCACAGCTAGCTGCTCAGCAAGCACAAGCGCAATTAGTCGCCCAAAAAGCTACACAAGTTGCACAAGCCACACAAGTTGCGCAAGTGGAAAAAGTATCCCAACAAGCACATGCTCAAGCTCAAGCCCAACACTAAGCTCAACAAGCGCAAGCACAATACCAGACACAATTTCAATAAATTCATCAACAAGTGTATCAACAAGTCCTGCAAGATTTTCAGGCACAACAAAAAGTAGCTCAATAACAAGCCTAACAACAAGCATTGTTGGCACAAAAAAAACATGACCAAAAACAAGCATTTTTGGCTCAACAACAAACATAGGCATTAATCCCTCAAAAAATCTTGCAACAGATGCCCACCACAATCATTGAAAATGATGATCAAGATCCTTCAACCAATGATTATGTTGAAAATGTCTCTACGTCACCTAATGAGTTAGAGGACATATCTCAAGAATTTATTCCAAAGCATGATCAACATATTTCACCAAGTTCTAGCAATGATCCTTTCCAAAACATATGGACATCCTTTGACCTCATGACATTTGAGAAAATTTCTATGCCTAATGAAGATATCCAAGAATCCTTTATAAGCAATCCATTCTTTGAAATTGACACATGTCAAGAACTTGATCCAAAGCATGTCGAAAGCAATTCCGAAATCATTCGAGATCAAGAATTTGTATCTCCAAGATACTATAATGATATAATAGACACTCTCCTATCTATAGTAATTATCATATCCACATAGCACATACCCCTCCATCTACCCATGAGATGCTTCTCGTGGATGGACATGTAGATGATCTTCATTCAGAATAGGATTCCTTTACTCTTGACATTATTACACAAAAAGAGCAAGATATTGATTCCTATAGTCAAACTCAGTTGTCAACAACAGAATCAGATATATCCCAAATTTAGACTAAGGACATCATGTATAAAGATATCCAATATTATTCACTCAAGGGAACATGTTAGACAGAACATGATATTCCAAAGTAAGTAGAGTAGAAAATTGAAATGATGTCATCTACAGTGGTCGTTTGTCAGAGAATGCATTCTGAACAAGACATCTCAAAACAAGGAGAACCAGAGAACAAATATTCTACTACCACCATACCAAGGGCAACTTCATCTCAAGAAAACGTCAACATAGGGGGCACAAAGGATCCTTATGATGAAACCGATGCCAATATTACAACCATCCACATCACGAATTTTCATACACCCATCACCCCACCCATGAATTGGGACCAGCATCAAAAGAAATGTTTGAATCAAAGCACAAAGAACATTATCAAAGAAAAAGAAGCTAAGAAGCATATCAGACAAATCAAATACATATGGATACCAAAAAATACAAAGAAAGATGATCCCTATCATACTCTATTAGTCAAAGAAACTATGGGGAAAAATAAAAAGGGGGCAAGTATCCATCAAAGATGTCCACAAAGGAAAAAGAAGGCTTCTCAAGCAACGTATAAAGTATATCAAGTAGTTGGTCCTAATTCCATGCACACTTCCATATCCACCCATCATTGCTCATCTTCCCAAGTTTGGAGAGTCAAAGGTTTCAAACTATCAACCAATCCATCTTTTATTCCTAAACACACTCCACCATCCATGCCTCCACGCATAATATCCAATTGTCACATTGACCATATGTTGGCAATGACCCTTCATCATAAGGATTCAAAAGGCACTCTATCGCGATGTGCATACAAAGATGAAGTTAACTACAATGTCAGCAAACCAAATCAGGAATCTCAAAAGTTGCATTGAAGTGCACGTATCTTGGCAAAGCAACTTCTTCAAGCAGGATATTGAAAACACATTATGACAAAATCATCTACATCAATAGAACCAAGTGGTTCAACAAGAGCATAAAATCTTTCAGCAAAAAATCCAAAAAAATACAAAAAAATACAAAAATACAAAAATCCAAAAAAAATCAGAAAAAGGATTAAAAATAGTAAAGAAGAAAATCATCCTCTAGTGAAAACCACTTTGGTGGTGCTTTGGACAGGTACCATGATGAAAACCTAGCAAACAGGTGTCATGTGTAGAATCAAGCATCTACATGCGCCATTTCGAGAGAAGACATCTTATCACATCCATAATAAAGCCAACATTCCCTCCATCTTATCCATAAAAAAACCATTCATCTAGGAACCATTTATCCAATCCATTTTCATATATTTGCATCCATAATCCAAATAATCTTTATCTTGACCAAGTTTGGTGCAGAATTCACACTTTCTTATGATAAACATCTTGACATGGGTCATTTTCATTGATACTATCCTACCCAACATTATTTGAGCCTTGAAGCACTATCCAAATGAGCATCCTTTGTTCAAACACCTTATTTTGTCACAAGATAATCCCTGGCATCCTTTGCATGCTTACCATATCCATCCATCCACATACCTATCCAAGAATCCACCCATGGCCTTTCAAGCATTGCTAGACACTGGGGGAAGATATTTGCATCTTGCTTTAGGAATAAATGTTGACATATATCCTCCAGCTTATGTGGTAGTCTGAACATTGGAAAACATGAAATCAAATTGGTCAAATAGTTTGTGAGCATAAATTTGAATCACTAACCCATGGAATATTTTGACGAGATGAAGTTCCTTATCAAGCGTTATCTTTTATCGAAATCAATCCAAAAAATCAATATCAGTTGCATCTAATGTGTACGTCAACGCTACATCAAATCATTCAAAAACAATTTTGTTCCAAACCAAGCTTCAAAATCCTGATCAATCAAATACAACCAATCCATCATCATCTTGGGATATCCTTCCCAATCCTTCTATTGCTTAACATTTTCCTTGAATTTTTGTGTATCCTCAACAATGTTATCACCATCAATCTTGAAATCCTCGTGTTGCTTAACACTATCATTGCATTGTTGTGTATCCTCAACAATGTTATCATCATCAATCCATTAATCAAATCAATCAATCCTAGCTTGGTTTTCAATAAAATCCCAAAACAAAGCACTGATATCATCACATATCCATATCCAAATCATCAAAATCATGCGAAAATCCAAAAAAATCCAAAACATGTCAAAATTCAGAAAACATCAAAAACATGGTTAGCTGAACTACGTCATCTTTGAGCTTGAACATAGGCAAGGTTGATCTTTGTTCATCCCCTGAGACACCCTAGGAAAATCCTTTAGGCGCCTGTCGCAATGGCAATCCGTTTGCCCATTTTTCTCATCATCGAGTCAAGTCTGTTGGCAACCGAGACATTTTATGCCAGTCCTTTAGGCATTCGTTGCAATCTGGCAATTAGTTTTCCCATCTTTCTCATCATCGAGTTAGGTCTATTTTCATCTGAACTACTTCGTCTCTGAGCTTAAACATAGGCAAGGCCATCATTGATCAGCCCCCAAGAAACAAAATCCAAAAATATTGCAAAATCTCGAAAATCCAAAAAATTAAAAAATCAAAAAATCAAAACAGCCTCAAAACATTTGGAAAAACCCAAAATGGTGCACCAGTCTCATCTCACTTTCACCTGCAATAATCATCATTCATAATTGTAACAATGAGAATTTTCCTAGGGTTAGCAATATCACATGCAAAACATAAAAACTCAAAGCAATAATGAAGTGCAAAGGAATAAATGAAACAATCTTACCAGATATCTTCATCTTCCATGACTGACCTCCATTATACCTTCTCAACTTGCTGAAATATGTTGTTGCCCTCAAATTTGTGATGAGCAAACCAATGGAAATGACAAGCCCTAAGCAAATGTTGAAGGATTTGAACAACTATATGCAATACTATTCCCTACTGCAACTAGTAAGCATCTAAAATGTCTAAACTATCTCAAATGAAAACTAAATATGTCTAAAAAATGAAGAAGTATGCAAGAAGTATGAAATTGCAAGAACATGAAGCTACTAGTTGCAGTAGTTATTTAACATATTTTAGACATTTTAGATGCTTACTAGTTGCAGTAGGACATAGTATTGCATTTAGTTGTTCAAAATCCTTCAACATTTGCTTAGGGCTTGTCATTGTGATTAGCTTGCTCATCATAAATTTGAGGGCAACAACATATTTTAGCAAGTTGAGAAGGTGTAATGGAGGTCAGACATGGAGGATGAAGACATCTGGTGAGATTGTTTTTATTTTATTCCTTTGCACTTCATTATCACTTTGGAGTTTTTATGTTTTGCATTTGATATTGCTAACCCTAAGAAAATTTTCTTTGTTACATTGGTGAACCTAACATATTTTGAAAAATTTTGAGGAATTTTGGAGTTGGATCCTTTTTGTTGCGGGTTTTGTTGGCATTTTATTGCAGGTTTTGCATCATTTTGGGTATAAAACCCTAGTTTTCAAATATTCAACCATATCTCTCAAACGGCTTCATATTTTCTGACAAAAATTGTTTTGTAGGTTGGGGACAATATCAATAGCTTCCAGTCCAAAAATCAGATTTTTTGAAGCTATTTTTAATTTTTTATAATTTTGTTTGTTATTTTCATGAAAAATCAATTTTCAAAGCAAATTAGCGAATTTTTCGGATTTCTTTACATTTTTGGAAAGCTCTCAAAATTTCAATAGGGGTCTATTATTTATATTTTTAATTTTCCTACAAATCAATTAGATTAAAAATAGATCTTTAAATATTAGGGCTTCACAAAGATTTGCTTATATCTCACAAAAGGTTGTAGATCTATTCACAAATATTTTTTTGTAGATTTGCAATGATGTCAGGAACCTTCAACTTAGATTTTTTGGACTTGTTTTAAAATTTTAATAATTTTTTCATGATTTTTCATAAAAATATAATTCTGGATGGAAAATAGAGACTTTTTCGGATTTCTTTAAATTTCTAGAAAGCTCTTTGAATTTCAGTAATGGTCTATTTTCTATGTTTTTACATTTTATGTAAATTTTTTTCCAAAAATCAGATTTATTTTGACTAGCTAACCCTTTAATACTAGTGATCAATTATCTTGTTAGGGTTTTGGCTTGGTTGTTGGCTTTGTGAACATGCAAGAACTTCAAAGGGAAAATTGGATCAAGAGAAAAAAAAAATGCTATAAATTTTTGTCGGTCCAAGACATCTTTTTAGACTACTAACAAGTGGTTTTGTAGGTTCGATTGTCCAAGACTTTTATTTTGAAACCATTTCTGCTTTTCTTAGATTAGAAAATACTTCCATTGGTGCTTTAATAAGAAAATTTTCTTGTCTCACTTATATTTAATTAGGGGGTAAAATAATTTTTCTTGATTGTGCTTGAAGGTGGTAGGTGATTATGTTCTCACCTTGTGCAAACTAGGTCATCAAAAAACCAAACCCATCTATTTTTGTGTCACCCCGATTCAATAATAGAAGTATCCTCTCCCCTTGCACACTTGTGTGATCCTGGGTGTAAGAGAAATTGTTATTGACTCTAGGAATTGGCCTTGCAATAGGTCAATTAGGGTTAGGGAAACACATTTTTTGTATGGTAGTTTAAAGATTTTGGGTTACTGATTATTTGTTTGCAGCTTGTGGCAAGGAGTATAATATTTGTTTGCTTTGTTTTATTTCACAAATCTTAAACAAACAACTACAAATTTGCATATATTTTTTTACATTTATGAGTTAAAATGAACATGCATGCATATTCATTGGATTAAAAATAACACAATCTTGCATGATAACTCATTGGATTAAAATAAATTTGCATCTCTTCATAGCATTGGGTGAAAATGAACTTTTAGTTAGCTCACACTACAAAAGGTTAAAATGAACCCCATGTTTTGAAAAATACTACAAATGGTTAAAATGAACTCCATGGTTTTTATGTTTGTCAACACATTTCATTTTTGGGCATAAAATGAACACCATGCAAGTGTGAGTTGAAATATTCATATGCTCTCTCTTTGTTTTTAAACAAAGATTGATTGAACTATGAATATTTTGGCTCGCTTTTGTTAGCCTTAAAAATTGGGCCTACATTGGTGGGAAAAAGTACTCACCCCAAAGCAACTCAAATTGGCAACAAAGCTCTTTAGCCGAGCTACTCCCGACCAATATACAAATGTGAATCCTAAGGGAAATCCTAGGATTACGAGTGCAGATATGTCATACAGACCAAGTAGTACTCCCCAAAACCCTGTTGAGCTTAACCTCTTCAGGCTGGGGTGCCTCCTTAATGGAGCTTAATCTTGTGCCCCATGTATGACCACTCAAACGGGTGCCTGAATTAAAACCTTTGTTTTAGTGTGACCAAAAACCTTATATTCTTTGGTGCAACAACGGTCATTGCCAAGGTACCCGCACTTGCACATTTCTTAGTAGAGATGATCAATCTACCATGGGAGTTTCATGGAGGTTGGAAGCTTGGTTGCCCTAAGAAGTGAGCGCACTGCAAGGGGGAGCCTGTGGGGCCAAGCTTCTGAATTCATTCACTAAGGATATGTGGTTAGTGGGATCCAAAAGAATATTGTCCTTGCAGCCATAAGATTTTTGTAAAATGACTTCTATGTGGTTGATTTTCATTTTTTATAACACCATGTGTTTGCCAACTATTTTCAGACAAATAAAGATAAAACTTGCTAAAATCTGAAACAACTTTGCCAAATTGAAGCAAATCTTTGCAATCGGCCTACAATTTTGTCAAATCACTTCCTGCAACACATTTGCCATCATGAATCGTAATTTTCAAATCAAGTCCTCAATTTTGCACACTTTGGGATAGGAAAACTTTCCTTGCTTTGTCAAACCATTGTCTCAAAAAGTAAATTTTCATTGGATCAAGTCAAACAAATCAATCCTTAGTCATTGTCCTTTGGTGAGTTTCTTCCAACTCATAAGTCTAGTGTGGAAATATCACCTTGTCATTTTGTCATCTTTTCCTTCAAAATAGTCCTTTGACAATCCAAATTGAGACATTGGCCAAAATTTGGTTGGTTAGAAAACCTTTTCTAAAATTAATTTGACATAAGGCACTCATTACCACTTTGCATTTGAAATTCCTTTTGTTCTCATTATCACTTTTCATAATCTTAGTCTCATTCCATCCACCATCATGTCTTCAAGTCACTATGACATTCTTGCTAGTCGAATTGAATGCCAATTCAATAGTAATGGTCAAGCACAACTTTCTAGGGAGTTAAAAACATTATACCTCCAATCCAAGTCCAAATTTACAACCCCTAGCCCTCCATCCATCTATCCATCTTACCAACAATCCATGAGTCCTATTCCTCTATCCATCTACTATCAGAAGTCCCCTAACACCATCCATGGCACTAAGTCACAACAAACTTCCATTGGGCATACCCACCCTAACTTTGACAAGGGAAATCAGCCATCCATCAATCCAAACCAACTATCCATGTCATATCCTAGTCCTTCACTCACATCAAATCCTAGTCCTTCATTCACATCATATCATAATCCTCCATCCACGTCATATTCTAATCCTCCATCCACATCATATCCTTTTGATGCACCCATTTCCTATTCTAATCCTTCATATCATCCTAGTCCTTCATCCACTAACCCTTTCCAAACCTCCATGTCATATCCTAGTCTATTTCAAGAAACTCCATGTTTTCATGAAAACATATCTAGTCATGGTCTCCAAAGTCCCACCTTCTTACCTACACTTGAGGATACATGTCAAGAGGTAAGTCCAAAGCATGACATCATAACATCATCGTCTTGTCTAGATCAAATTAGTCTATCGGACCACATCTTTACATCCATTCAAGAATTCTTCCTAGACAATCATGGCATACCAAAGACACCTATCCTTGGTCAAGAGACCATCCAAAACCATGTCATTCAAGATGAACCTATCCTTGGTCAAGACCCTATTTTCGATCATGTCATTCCAACTAAGCCCATCTTTGATCAAGACACTAATTTTGAAGAAATTCAAAATGATCCACTCCTTGACCTTTATGCCCTTCATGATGAAACACTTGAAGATGACCCTCTCCAAGCTTCCAACATTGACACTACTAACAATGAGACACTTGCCTCCATGGGACACATAGATGATCTACCACTAGAAAAAGAGTCTCCTAGCATGGACATATTTACAAATGATCAAGCTATAACTAAATTCGGTGGGCTCTATGACCATGACCATGAAGAAGGTTTCAACATCAACTTCAAAGCACCAATAGAATCATCAGAATCTGATATGTCAGAAAATCAAACCAAAGATTTTAGTCAAAAATATGTCTAATATGTCAGTGAAGCTACATTATCCTATCAATTAGGATCATCTATCTTTTTCAGAGCAAGATTTCTCATAGATGAGAAGATTTTGAGCATTAATTTCCACAATAAGGATGGGTTGGCATCTTGCTTCCAAAATAACAAGTACCCCATCAGAACCAAAAAAATTTAGAACATGAATTATCAGGGAAAAGGATTAGGCCTACACGAGCAAGGAATTTTGGAACTCATATGAGTTCAAGCACATTATGGACATCAAGGTCTTTGCTATTCATCAGTCGAAAAATATAATGATGTTAGTGGTCCCTCCTCGATATTGGGGGAAAATTTATCTAATACAAATGTCAAAATGGGTGTCATGATTAGTCCTTGTAATAAGATTGTTGCCAATACCCCTTCCCTCCACACCCCAAACCATCATTTCATCATAAATAAATCTTCCATTTGGGACCAACAAAAGTCTTGCAAATCTAAAATCCAAAATAAAATGTCAAAGGCCATGGAATCAATCAACAATACAAGTGGACAAATGAAGCTAAAATGGATCCCAAAACAAAATGGGTCAAGTCAAGAAAAGAATGAATCAAGCAAAGAAAATATTCCAAATCCAAAATTCATTCAAAATATGGAGCCACAACACAAGAGGACTCCCACATAGAATACATGTCGACCTCCATCAAAATGGCCATCAAGAAAGACATATAAAAATGTTGATTCTAAGAAACATCTTAACTTGACACCTAAATTTTGGAGAATACAAACCAATACATCCAACCAACCCATCCACATCCACCATCATCCATCATAATCCTACATCCTCCTTGAATTCCAACCATCCCATGTCACAAATCCGTCGCATCTTTATAGCAACTCTCTATCATAAGGACTCTCATGACACTGTATCGTGATGTGCGTATTTTGATAAGGCCAAATCTAGTATCAACAAGGATCACAATGACATTAATCAGCTATATGCAAGCGCTATCATCCTGACAAGGAAACTACTTCAGAAAGGTCATTATTGGCATGTCATGGAACAATTATCTAAATTGGCACTGTCAAAGGATTCAACATAGTCAGTGGCCATCTAAAGCATCAAGGCTATCTAACAAAAATAAAAAAATTGAAAAAATTGAAAAATCAAAAAAATCATCACCTTGATGAAAACCTAGCAAATAGACGTCTTGGTGACACCAAAAAAAATTCAAAAAATATCAAAAATAGTAAAGAGAAAACTTTTTTCCAATGGTGAAAACCTGGCAAACAGGCGCTTTGGATAAGTACCATGATGAAAACCTAGCAAACACGCATCATGTGTAGAATAAATCATCTATGTGGACCATTGCACTTGGGGGCAAGTCATCTCATCTCTCATTCCCTTCGCATGAAATTTCCATCTACCCATCTAAACCTTATCATGTCCATCCATTGTCCCACCTATTTTGATCTTGACAAAGACTAGGACAAAAACACAAATCATGCTTTGGAAAACTTTTTGACATGTCTATCTTTTGGTCATACCTTAGTCATTGAATATCATGTCATTACCTTCATAGCTTCCTTTTTTCTATGCAACATCATCCTTGGAGACCATATGAAAATTATCCTAGTCAAATCCATCCATGTCTCCTATCTTGTACCAAAGCCATCCATTATCCTTTTATACCTATCACCCATCCTAGTCTCCCTTGTCAATGGTTTAAAGATCCCTTGTCATCCCATCTAGTCCTAATTAAGTCATTCCACATGCAACAATATGGAAAACCTAGCGGATCATCCAAAAAACTCCTTGACTTTGTCCCTGGCCTTGTTGCAGACTTTTATCCTCTTGTCATATCATTGTCATCCTCACGTTGTTTCAGGATGTGTCCTTCCCACGTCAAACAACATTGTCATTGTCATCGTCACCTATCAATTGGTATTCAACTTAACTAGCAGCAAAATTATGGTTGTCCTTGGATTCATGTGCATCGAAATCATTCACATGCATTTGTCACAGTTTTTCCTAAAACATCAAAAAGTCTTGAAAAAGTCATAAAAATCTGAAAAAGTCATGAAAAAATGTCATAAAAATTGAAAAATATCCTGAAGAAAATAAAAAAACATCCAAATCAATGTCAAAATCTCAAAAAAAAGTCCATTCTTATCCCATTAGTGCAGCCAGCCACGTTAGTCAATCTTTATCCCAGTCTGAACTACGTTGTCTTTGTGCATTTGCTACATAGGCAAGATTCATCTTTGAATCCCTGAGACATTAGGTCAGTCCTTCTAGGTTTGTGCAAATAAAAATCATAAGTCAAACATGGTCGTGTCAGTCAAATAAGCAGACATAGTCGCACTCGATGCAAGACAGTCATTTGAAACGTCAATGTCAAAATTGGTCAAAATTAGACAACATAAGCCAATCAACCATACAGTCAAAATCAATCAACTTGCCAAACATTAGTCAAAATGTCAATCTTGTTTCTTTTTGGTCCTCTTCAAGATGTGTCCTTCTTGGATTTGGACCTCATCAAAATTTCATTTGCCTTTTCAGGATGTGTCCTTCCTGACCTTAGGCACCGTCAAACCATCAAACCGCCAAAACTATCAAACTATCAAACAATTAATCTTCGAAAAAAAAACATTGGAAATACAATTAAATGGCTGTTAATTTTTGGCTATTTTTATCTTATCTTTTTATTGACTTGTCTTTAGTTCATGTTACTAGCTACCTCATGGATGTCCTATGAAGGATTTAGAGGTGTGATGATGTCTCATGACCTATTCTATTTTTCTTTGACTAATGTCTGTAGATTGTCTTGACAAAAAGACTAGGGCAACATGACCTTTAGTATGAGTTAGGACATTCCTTGTCTACGATTGTCAATTTTGCAAGTGGATGACCTTGCACACCTTGGTCTATGTCATACCATGTTGCTTGTTGTCTATTTGTGTCATTTTTTTTAGCACCCAATGATGATTAAGAGCAATAAATATTAAAGTTCTATGGTAATATGTTGAAGGATTTGGTCTAGGAACTAACATGCATCTCCTTCTGTCTTGTCATCTTCTCTCGCTCATCTCATATAGCCATTGCATCCATATCATCATCCATATCTTTTACACTAATTTTTTTTTTGTCTTTCATCTTCTAGTCTTCTCATCCATTTTGAGAGCACATTTGTGTCCTCTGAAGTCGTCTATCCTCCCGAGGGGGCATACCGCAACCCTCCTCGTCATTCTTCCTCTTTCTATTTTGCACTGGGCAATATTTTTGACTTATTTTCTTTGCCACAATACGACAAGCTGCATTATGACAAGGAGGGGCAAATGTAGACACATAAAAATGACCTAGGCTTGCAAGCTCTATTTTTAATCTTTTTCTTCTTAGCATAATTAAGACATTTTAATTATGCCCTTGACTCACTTTCGACTATTTATTAAATAATTTTTAATTATTTAATTAATTCATATATGTTTATTCTTCATGATTATTAAATAAATAAATGTTAATTATTCATTTAATTTGTCACTAATTGTCTAATGTTCTTCTTCTTTCTAAAATTAAATAAATTCTTATTTATTTAATTTTTGTCCACTTTCCACTATAATTAAATAATTATGTTTAATTATTTAATTATTCATTAGCCTCTTCTCTCCTAAATTAAATAAAGTTAATTTATTTAATTTGGTCCACTCTCCTGAATTTTGATTAAATCATTTATATTTAATTTAAAAGGCTCCCTTTGTCACATTCATCTATAGTTAAATAATATCTTTATTATTTAATTTCCACCTAAATTAAATAACTTTTTCTTATTTAAAATAAGTCCCACCACCTAAATTAAATAATTTTATTATTTAATTTCTCCTCTTTTACTATGCTCATTTTAAATAAAATGTATTTATTTAAAATAAGTCCCACTTTCTAATTTCCCTCTTTTAGTATATAATTAAAATTAAAATTATTTACTGTCACATGACCCCACCAATTTTGAATTAAAATAATTTTTAATTCAAAAAGTCAACATCCCCTCTTGAATCAAATAATTTTAAATTATTATTTGATTCTCTAGCAACTTCAGTTTGTGTGCCCAAAATCTCTTGTCACATGCATTGTCAGCCATTGATTTGATTTTCTAAAAATCAATCTTGGCCATTCACACAAAATTGCATATTCTATAAAATAAAAATTTTGGTCTCAATTTGACATCTTGCAGTTTGACATCTTGCAAGTTTACATCTTGCAATCTTATATATTGTAATTTCATATCTTGCAACTTCATATCTTGTAGCTTCATAATTTTGCAATTTCATACTTCTTGCATACTTCTTCATTTGTCACAGGCATATTTAGTTTTCATTTGACATAGTTTAGACATTTTAGATGTTACTAGTTGCAGTAGGGCATAGTATTGCATATAGTTGTTCAAATCCTTTAACATTTGCTTAGGGCTTGTCATTTCCATTTGCTTCCTCATCACAAATTTGAGGGCAATAACATATTTCAGCAAATTGAGAAGGTATAATGGAGGTCAGTCATGGAGGATGAAGATATCTGGTGAGATTGTTTCATCTATTCCTTTGCACTTAATTATTACTTTGGGTTTTTATGTTTTGCATTTGATATTGCTAACCCTAAGAAAATTATCATAGTTACAATAATAAATCAATCATCGCCTTCATCCTTTGGTGAGTCAGTCAGAAGCAAGTCTAAAAGGTTCAAAAGTGAGCACCTAATCATCAAAATCTCAAGTCTAGGTCACTAAGCAAGCAAGTTGATCAACTCAGAGTATCAATAGCTTATCATCCAATCAATCTTATCAAAACCATGATCACAACATGTCCTAGGATGCATTCTTCCCACGATGGACATCAGCAACAAGTATCACCTTAGTTTAGCCTTGGCTAGTGGTATGTAGAACATTAGCTTGTTTGTTTACTTTATCTAGTCTTTTTGACTTATCTTATTTTGCACTCATTCCAAGGACCTCTCAATGATGCCTAAACAAAATAGGTTTAGAGAGAAAGGGATGGGGCAATGATCATTATCTTTTTGTCTACTGTGCTTGTTGGATATTCTTGTAAAATAACTTGGCGAATACTTGCTTTGTTAGGTGCATCCTAGCAATGTTTTCGTATGTCAAGTGTGAACAAGAATACTTTTATCTATTTGTCGAGTCAAAGTCCATCACACTAGGTACAACTCCATCCTAGTTCTTAATACCTTGATGCATCATACCTACGTGTGTTATAAAACATAAAGTAATTAGCCCTTTTAAAATCTTGACTGCTGGTAAGAAAATCATCACCATCATCATTAATAACGTAGACTTGTTGGATCCTCTTCTGATCATTCTTTTCTTCTTATTCTTCTATCTTTACTAACATTTCTATCCAAAAATTGGTGTGTTGTATCAAAATATACACAAGGCTACCCATGGCTGATGGTTGTCTATACATCATCAAAATTGTCTACATCAAATATCTGATCTTTCTAAAAAATTATCTTTCATCCTCTCATCAGTAGAACCACTCCTCTCACATTTTTATCGCGATCTCGATCAGAAAATTAGCATTTCTGCCCAATATCTTGAGGTGGAAATATACCAGCATAATCCTTATTGCTGGCGCAGTAGTAGGGCATCTGAAAAAATAGAGAAATTTTTGAATTCTTTGATCACAAAATTTTATTCTTTGAACCAACGCAACAAGTGCATTGCTTCAAATAGGGGCAAAATGTAGACATGAAAAATATAAAAGTTGACCGACACACTTGATCCTAATTACTAACACCATTTCATCTTAAATCATACTCTCAACTTATCATCACTCTTCATCCATTGATTAAATAGATTATTATTTATCTAATTAAGTCATTCTCCCCTGTTCATTAAATTAATCAATTTAATTTAATTAACCATGTATCTCTAGTTAATTAAATAATTCACTTTATTTAATTAAAACTCTAAATTCCTCTTATTAAATTGAATAAATTAAACCTTATTTGATTTAATCTAACATTATCCCCTTTAGTTAAATAAATAAAAATATTTATTTAATTAAACCCTTCATCTCAATTTGATTTAAATCAATTCATAAATTTAAGTCTAAATTGTCGCATCTCCTAATTCCTCATTACATTAATTAATCTTTGATTAATTTAATCTTAAATCATGTCCCATCCTCTAGCTTTTACCACTTACACATGAAAATAGATTTAATTCATTTATTAAATCTCTATTTTCTCTCAACATGGCATAAAAGGAGAATATTCCCTCAAATTTGAATTCAAATCCAAGTGGACTGAGTCCTTCCAACAAGGAATTTATTTCACCTTACAAATCCTTTTTCTTTGAGCCAAGTGGCTATAAGTCCATTTCCCTTCCCTCTAAACATGTCACATTCAAATTTCAAATTTGAATCCAATAGCATTTATCATGCACATTGACCAAAATGTGCTCATTCCTCCGCCAATCACATGTGGACAAGTGGCCTCTTCTCATTGGTTGGTATTTTGTCCCACATTCATCCAAATCCTTCAATATTCCATTTTTCAAATCTATAAATAGAGGCCTCCTCTATTGCAATATCATCCACAATTTGAGTAAACTCACTATACTCAATTTCATATTCAAGCATATCCATTTTCATCTATTTTTATAGCTAGGTTATGCAGGAATTCAACCAAAGTGGATCAAGTCTTCATCAAATCATCATCAAGCTTACAAAGGAGTTGGGAAAGGGCCAATTTCTACACATAATTGGCACCAACTCCCCCATGGGATTGAGTGTTTTGCATTGCTTAGATAGAATTAAACTTAGTTTCTTGTTTTGTTCTTCATTCTCTTTCTATTTGAGCATTGCAGATGAATTTCATGGGGAATCCTTGTTCTAACTTGCATATGAAACTAATCTATGCCTATTATTGTTGTGAAGGCACCCCAATCTATACATGTTATGTTGTCACCACCAAGGATCTCCTACGTTGAGGTATCATCACATACCTCACTTCAAATGATTGGCCTCCTCCATCTCCATCTTTGCCATCATCTCCTTCTCCATACCCACCCATGGCTCTCTCCTCCTCCTCTCCATCACCCCTCCCTCTCCTCTATCTAGGTGCTTTCTCCTCCTCCTCTCCATCACCCCTCCCTCTCCTCTATCTAGGTGCTCTCTCCTCATCATCATCCAATGTTGGCACTATCGCGTGAGGACTGGATAGTCTATGAAATGGATGTGTTTGAAAGTACTCCACATAATCCTCTGACATCGCAGCCTCTGTAACCTCTGGATGATATGCCCACATCACAAGTTGGAACCCGTAATACTCCTGACATGATGCATCATAGGATAAAAGGGTCCGTCACTCTGGTATATCCTAGTGTCTCCTAGCATACGTGGAAAATCCCTAGGGAATGCCTTGCACTCTGCCATACTGTTGGTGCACCTAGTTTAGAAGAAACCTCTCAATAATAAACCATGTCTGCCCAATCAAAAACCTAGTTGTGCACATGTACGACATCTCTAACTGATCCTTTGCCCACTGCTCATAATCTAGGTATTGTCGCCATATCACAGTGTCAATATCATCCAATACCTGGTGCTAGTACTCTAATTTTCCCAGCTTATGCTTGTCAATGGGGCCTCTATATCCATATACATATGGCCTACCAATTGGCTGAAACCTTTCTGCAACTGGTCGGGTAACAACTACGTGGTCCCATGCCCAAATCTGAAGTAATGTCACCTCGACTGATAGGCTGGCAGCTCCAAGATAGACTGCCTGGTGCAGATCATGATATAGATGTGCCAACATGCATGAACCCTAGGAATATCGGGTCCCCTGTAGAATCGCCTGCCCTAATGTCCAACCCCACTTGAAAGATATTCCCTTCAAGCTATGGTCGAAACATAAGAAAAAACCAATAAAACCAGCAAGTATAGATGGTAATGGGGCATAACTCTCACACATCTCCTGCCAGGTTATCTCATACTCACTGATCTAGTCATCGTGAAATACCCTCTAAAGGGCATTTGTCCCACCTTGCTCTATATGATCATATATGACTATGTCTCCTACCAAAAGAATCCGTAGAATCCGGTATACATCCTTTGGCATCACAGTCATCTCACCAGTAGCCAAGTGAAAGGTGTTATGGTCGTTATTGTAGATACCGGAAATTGGTCTAGGGATACGAGTACCACTTTAGACATAATTTTCTATTATCCATGGTCATGGTTAAATAATATTTATTATTTAATTATCTTTCTAACACATCTTTCCTCTATTAATTAAATACCCCTTTTAATTAATTCATGAATTCATTTATTCAACTTGATTAATTAAATAAATCATATTTATTTAATTATGTCGCTAACTAATCAACTCTTCCTTCTTAATTAAATAATTTATTATTTAATTACCCCTTTGTCATATTTCAACTATCAATAAATATTTATTATTTAACTATTCAATTTAACCTTTTCAACTATAATTAAATATTTATTATTTAATTATTCAATTCCACATTTTCAACAGTCAAATTAAATAAATTATCTTTATTTATTTAATTAAATCTCTTATTTTCGAATGTTGAATTAAATTAACATTTAATTCATTATTAATTGTTTATGTCACATTCTTCTATCATTCAGTTGTCTAAATCATTCACTCACCTTCTGACTCCAGATCTATTTTAAATCCGTTAGTTATCTTCGGGTTCGATATCTAATCATCTCTACGAGAGGGCTCTCTGTCACAATTAGTCAGTTAACTAGTTCTAACTCATATGCATGAAAGCGTTTATTAATTCAATATCTTTATTTAATTAATTAATTCATGTATGCATTCAAATTCTTTATTCTTCGAGTTCTAACTTTTTCTTTGACATTCAAAGTCTATTTCTTCTATTTTCGAAGACTCTTAACTCAAGATTAAATTGTTTATTTAATCTGGAACTCATGTTCTTTCTATTTTCAAACAGTCTTGACACAAGATTAAGTTATCGTTCTAATTTAATCTTTATCCTGCAAAATTTTATAACTTACGTTCTATCTAATCACATCGCATGGCATTCATCAATCTCGTCCGTCGATCTCTCTTTTAATCTAAGTCGATTGTTCGAAAACCCAAAATCTATAAAATGGCATGTCATTATCATTATTCCTCCTCCCAAAATCAATATAATTTTGAGAAGAAACTTAATCTTTGATATTTTTCTTAGACATTCAACAAGGTTATGCTTGCATTAATACTAAAAAACTGAGGGCAAGAATACTGATACAGGAAAATGGAGAAGGGCAATCGAGATAATTCAAAGGAGTGGACGCATATTCAATGAGATATTTTAAGTTATTTTTTTTAATTGTATCATGTTCATTTACTCGTTCTTTTTTGTTTTTATTTAGATTATTTGTTAGATTTGATCATCTTAATTAGTTTGCAGAATCTATTCCAAAAAATCTACGGTACATTTGGTGAACCCGACGTGAACATGCTTCAAATTCGCGTAACATCTTTTCGTCTTTCCATTTTTTTATTTTGTAGGAATCATATGACACACTGGATCCACTCACATAAACGATGCATCCATCTTCGTGAACCACATCTGCTACATTCCACAACGCATCTACCATTCTGCACCGCATTCGTGACACTTTGCACCGCATCCGCCTATCAACATTTCACACCACATCCGACTATCAACACAAACCACATCCGCCTGTCAACATCATGCCGAATCTATGGCCCGAAAAGCCATGTCTGCTGGTAATCGATTTTTCACTTTTTATTCACTTTCGTACATTCATGTTTTCATTTTCATTTTTTGTGTTATTTTTTTTTCACTAATGTTTGTTTGGAGCTGTGGTTAGAGGAGTAACTTAGTTTTTGTAGGACGAAGCATAGAAGACCAAATAAAACCAAAATTAATATTTTCTGCAAGATGAAAGCCGAAGACACAAAAATGAACTACTGATCAGTTTGCATGCAAGACCTAATGACTTTGTTTTATTTAAAAAATCTTTTTGTTTGGTAGATAAATTATTGTCATTTGGATTAAAAAGAATCAGTGTTTGCTTTGTCCACTATGAAAGCACATTTTGTCACCCTTTACAATTTGGTATATCAAAGTATCCTCTCCCCTTGTGAAGGCATGTGATCCTGGGTGTAAGAGAAATGGTTACTGACTCTAGAACTTGGGCCTGTCTTGGTGGGAAAAAGTACTCACCCCAAGATGACTCAGACCAGTAACATGCTTTAGCCAACAACTTCCACCTGGTTTATAAAAATGGATTTTTGGGAGAAACCCCAGAAATCATGCTCGCTCTTCTGATGAGAAAGGGCATAAACTGTCTCTCATTGTACTGGATGGTGCCCCACGAAAGGAATGCCCTTACTAAAAACCATGTTGTAGTTTTGCCAAAATCCTACCTATTTGCTGGTGTAGCAGGTTTGGACCTGTGAAGCCGTCTTAAATATTTACGGTTCATGTGTAGAGATGAGATGTATGCCATGGGAGTTTCATGGGTATAGTAGCTTGGCTGCCCCATATAGGTGAGTGTCGTGGAGGGGATCCACTAGGGTCAAGTTACTAGTCATCCGCCTTGAATATGTGTAGCTGGATTTATCCAAGTAAGAACTCAACAAGTATTGTCCAAAAATCCTAGGTTTTAAATGTTTTCTAGTTTTAACAGTTCTATCACCACAAACTAAAAACACAATGAATTATGTGATTGTTTTTGTTGTATTCATCAAAACACTTGATCATCAAATGAAGTTAGTCGAAAAAAACACAATCTTCAGAAAAAACTGCAACTGTCAAATTGAGTCGCAACTGTCATTTTTAACACCACATCTATCTTAGCGAGTCACAATTGTTAGGGTGAATGTCGCATGTGTCTATCAACAAAGTCCACTTTTACACAGTTTTAGAAATTATGAGCCGCAACTATTAATTTTTGAGTCGCATGTGTATATCTATCAAACGAAAAACTGTATGTGTCTGTCAACAAGTTTAGGTTCACATAATCCATATTATGAGTCTCAACTATTACCGTGAGTCACATCTATCAAAACATAAACCACATCTGTCACAAGTCAAAATTACCAGTTGACATTTGAAACCTCTTTTTAGTCAAATCACCGCATGTGCATTCTAAACTACATCTATCAAACATAGAACCACATTTGACTATTAACAGAAACTGAGAAAACTGCAAACCGAGTCCGAAAATATAACTGTCATTTTTCACTTCTATTTGTTAAGATCAACCTTGGACAGAAACTGGAAAAAATTTGCTCAAAACCTTGCATCGTTAGGTGTCATATACGTCCTAGTCATAGTCATCCTAAGTTGCATGCATTTAGATACTTCCTAGGAAATTGCATATCGCAGAAGATAAGTTTCCCTATCATTGGATACGTTCATGTTCCAATTTGTCACAATCATTGAACCTAGTCACTTCAGTCCTATTTTTGAATATTTCCAGCTCAACTGTCTAGTTTGGGAAATTCATCTTGTCAATTGTCTTTGTCCTACAATTAGGTTCCTTGGTCAAATCAAATCATTTCATGCATTTATTCCATAGGTGGTAGGTTATACCCATTTTAGAATCATTTATCGTCATATTCTACTTGAGATTTTTCATATTGTTAGTCCTACCATACGTCATCTTAGTCTGCATCATTTTCAAGATCATTTTAGCAACATCCTTTATTGTCAAAAAATCCAAAAAAAAAAAACATAGCAATAGGACATATCATTTTTTAGACATAGTCTGGATTACCCCATTTTTGAGCAACTTTTCATGGTCAAAACAAGGTCTCAAAAGAAAAAAAAAGCAATGTCAAACCCTAATGAATTTATCAATCCTTTCACAAATCAACCATCAGGGAAAGAAATACCACACAAACCTTTGCTTGAAAAACACGTCAATAGAGATACACATGGATAAATTTATATTGAAGACATAGACGCTGTTGTGCAAGATCTTGAATTTGCATCCTTTATGGATGAGTTTTCAGCAAATGATCCCCAATGATATCTAGCAAAGTTTCTAGTCGAAGGTACCACACTACCACCAATATTTGACATTCATACTATAAAAACACCGTCTACTCAACCAATGCAAACTGTGACGTCAAGTGTTTATATTCCCCAAATCACCATAGCAATACCAACTCAAACATCGTCAATTGTGAACCCAACCCCTTTCAACATAACACAAGGTTTACAATTTACTACGGGAGCAACTTCATCAAACCCCTTTTGCACCAACACAACTGGTAAGAGATCCAAAGTTGGCATGAATATTCCTATACCAAATCAGAACATTTAGACAAGAAATATTCCCAATCCAAATTAGAACATTCAGACAGGAAATATTCCCAATCCAAATCAGAACATTCAGACATGAAATATTCCCAATCCGAATTAAAATATTCTAACAGGATATATTCTCTCACCAAATCACAACCCATCACAGAACATGGCATTTCAGAACACCTACTTTGATCCAAATAACGCAAACAACATGTCCTTGACACAAGTAGATGTTCTTCAAAACCAAATGCAAATGCTTCAACAAAAAATAGACAACATGTCTGTGTTAGGCAAACGAACTATCTTAGCACAAGATCTATGTCCATATCCATTTGACAAAGTGCTTTATATGACACCCTTCCCCCGTGGATACATTATACCAAATTTTCCTAAGTATAATGGGAGGAAGAATCCTTTGGAACACATTAGAGAATTCTCAATGACATGCATGGACATATCATATGACCCCACATACTTGATGAGACTATTTTCGTGAACCCTTATCGAGATAGCACTGGAAAGGTTTTCTAAATTACCATATGGCATACGATCCTGGGGTGAATTAGCTGAGAATTTTGTCAAACACTCTGCCTTTAACATAGAAAATGAAGTAAAAATAGCTATCTTGTGTCACACAACACAAGAAGATGGTGAAACTTTCACCACTTTCTTCCAAAGATGGAGAAGTCTAGCTAGTAGATGTCCAATTGAAATACCAGAAAAATAGGTCACGATATTCCTTGAAAACATCAATCCAAAATTGAGAGGTGACTTAAGGGTACAATTTTGTACCTCATTCCTAGACTTGGTACAAAAGGGCATCATCCTTGAAAAAGGCCTTATTGACAAAGGAGAAATAAAAGTATGAGGAAGAAACCCCGTTGTTCAACATCAAAACGCACCCAATGATAGAAACAAATTCTGGTCTAGAAACAAAAATGTTACAAATGATGACATTGCTCATGCTAAAACCATACATACGGGACCAGTTATCACACTTAGAGGTTACAACCCCAATCAAGACATGGCAAATATTCCAAATCAAACAGAATTTTTTTTCCAAAATTCACAACAACAATTACCGCAAAGGAGATTTCCTACATGTGAATTTACCCCTTTGGGGCAACCAATCAAGACAATTTTCAAAGAGTTGTTTAGACATGATCTCATTAAACCTTTGGAACCAAGACGGTATGATCCTGGATAGTTTAAACCTTCATGGTTGGACTACCACACCTATTGTGACTATCATCGAACAAAAGGACACAACCTACAACAATATCGACAACGGAAGAATATTATACAAGACTTTGTTGAAAATGGAACCATATAGGTCAATGGGCAGAAAAATATGGAGAAAAATGATCATAAGGTCTTCATAGACCCTTTACATGACCACACAAAAGGGAAATCCTCTAGTTCGAGAACCAAGAATAATCCATCAGCCAATTATACCAATACCAAGTATGACTATGGAAAGGGAACGATCATAAATCACCTCCGAACTGCAAATGAAAACATCAATACCATTGTCATTAAGAAGCATCTGGAATGTGTTGTAAACACATGTAGAACTAAGATAACTATTCCAGTTCATTCTTTTGAGCCACCTACACAACCCTTTAAGTTTAAGTACAACCTCCTTGATCAATTGAGTAAAACCCCCACATAGATATCCATTTTGGAACTATTGACTTTATCACCTGAGCATCAATCCATTCTTGACAAAGCTTTATAGAATACGACTGTTCCTACAAACTTAGATGTCAATCGTTTTGAATAAATGGTGGGATATTTAACCAACTCACATCATGCCACATTTTCCCAACAAGATTACTCAACCAAAAAGTCCGATCATAATGACCCATTACATCTTGAAGTCCTAGTTGATCAAACCAAATTCATAGGAGTCTTAGTAGACAAAGGAGTAGGTTTGAACCTGTGTACCCTAAAATTGTTTAAGGCATTAGGATTCACAGAAGAATGTGTAGACACCTCTAAGAGTATAGTCATCAAGGCTTATGATGATGAGGAAAGATCATCCAAAGGAGCTGTCACAATTCCCATTAGAATTGGCCCAACAATTATGAACACTAGCCTCCAAGTCTTGGATCTCACCCTTCTGTATAACCTATTATTAGGTAGACCTTGGATACATGCAATGAAAGTTGTACCTTCAACATATCACCAATGTCTTAAATTCTTATATAATGGCACCGAGATCGTGATTGATGGTGATCCAGATCCTTTTAAGTATTGTACAAACCTAAGGGAAATTCCACAACAATAGGTACCATTTAACCGAGAAGCTTCATCATCCACTTTATCCCTATACCTTGATTTATCACATCTTACTAAGTCTATTTCATTCAAACCACCATCATCCACTCCTAAAGTCAAAATCCAAGACAAGGGCTATGGAGAATATTACATGAAGGCATCATACTATGTTAGTCAACTAGTTCCACCTAAGGCATATGGCTTACCCATGCTAGATAGAAGACAATCTGTAGTCACATTTCATGTTCCCCCTACAATGAAATTAACCGAATGGGGAGAGCTAAGTGAAGAAATTGTGGATCAAGGTGATATTACCTCCAAGTTGTATTAGGAAGATAATGAATACCCCTCGCCGTCTATTCAAATAGTGAAGAATCAATATGGAAAATGCTTTAAGATAATTCAAAATGAAGGCTATGATGGGCACAGTGGGTTAGGACTACATCAAAATGGAAGGAAGGAACTGATCATTGTCTCACCACGACCGAAACACCTAGGGCTAGGGTTTCAACCACTTAGAATTGGGTTTCCTAAAACTTTGTGACCATTTCAAGAGGAAGTGAGTGCTTGTGCATACATCAAGATATCTCCTGAACCACCCCCCAGTTTATGATTAATCTCATGAATCAAGCGATTGTGAATGGGATTCCCTTTCCTCTACTAGTACCATGAACACAGACACTTTATTTGGAGAATTGGATCTAAAGATAAAACCCGCACCAAAGCCATCTAGTCCCCGTCATAGGAAGCACTTGTCCAAAGAAGAATGGAAAAATAACTATTATTGGGAAACCCTTGATCATGCATCTTGGGCACCTAACAAACCATCTTCTGATGACTCATCCCTTACAATAGTCCCACATCAAAGTTTAACTACCCATAGGAAAAAGAACAAGGAGTTAGTCCAAAACTTCTGTGACCATGTCAACCACCCTATATTCACCTTGTCAGCTTCCACCTTTGATAACTTTTGATGATGACATGCCTCTTATATATCCCAAACTTATCGGTTCAGATCAACAAGGTACACCCATCATAGACACATTCAAAAATGACGAAGCAATAACTGAGTTCATGGGACTTCGAGAAGGCATACCAAGAGGGGATCATAAATCTAGTTTTACCATAGACTTGGATGACAAAGCATATTTTGGTGAGTCTATTTACACCTCTAGTCACAAAAATGAAAATAAAAAGAAAAATGATGAAAATGTGAAAAATGACGAGTCCCTAGGTGAAAACCGAAAGGCGCCTTTGGACGAAGAAACACTCAAAATAAAGGACATATCTGAGCACGAAAACCTCTCTGAGACACCCAAGGATGGAGGTTCAAACATTCTCCCTATGGAGTAGGAAAAGTCACCAATGCTAGTAGAAGAGTCTATTGAAGTCAACATAAATATAGAAGAAAACCCTCGGCACATATGCTTTGCAACATCATTGACAGAGGCAGAACAACCTAAGTTTATGGACTTCTTTGCAAATAGACAAATAAAATTTGTATGGTCATACGATGACATGCCTGGGCTCGATCCAAACCTTATATCACATCATCTACCTTTACAGCCAGGTATTAAGCCAGTCAAACAAAAGTTAAGGAAAATGCATCCACAGATTGCTCTACTGGTCAAAGCAGAATTTAAGAAACTCTTGGATGTTGGATTTATAAGAACTATATACTATGCGGACTGGATTTCAAATCTTGTACCAGTGAATAAACCAACTAGGGGCATCCGCATTTGCATAGACTTTAGAGACATCAACAAGCCATGTCCTAAAGATGACTTCCCTTTTCCGAACATAGACATGATAGTAGATCTTACAGTAGGATACAAGATGCTATCCCTCATGGATGGTTTCTCTGGATATAACCAAATCAAAATTGCAGCTGAAGACCAACACAAGACAACTTTCACATGTCTATTGGGCACATACTGTTGGAATGTTATGCCTTTTTGGCTTAAGAACGCAGGAGCTACCTATCAACGGGAAATGACTATTATTTTCCATGACTTTATAGATACTCTCATGGAAGATTATGTAGATGAGATTATAGCTAAATCAGAAACAAGGGCAAATCATTTGAAGGTTCTATACAAGATATTCTAGAGGCTAGAGAATTACAACGTTGGGCTAAATCCAAAGAAGTGTGTCTTTAGAGTGAAATCAAGGAAACTTCTAGGGTATATCATTTCTAGAAGAGGCATTGGAGTAGATCCAGAGAAGGTAAGAGCTATCATAGAAATGCCTCCTCCAATTAGAATTGGTCAACTAAGAACACTACAGGGAAGATTACAGTCCATCAGGCATTTCATTGTACAACTAGCAGACAAAATACACCCATTTCAATATTTACTCAAGAAAGGAGTACCATTTGTGTGGACACCTAAATGTTACGAAGCTTTCCAAAAAATCAAGGATTATTTTCTCACTCCACCTGTCTTAATGCCACCCATAGATGGAAAACCATTAATACTATACATTTCAGCAACTCAGTCGGCATTAGGGGCTCTTCTCACATTAAACAATGATCAAGTTCATGAGAGAGTGGTGTACTACATCAGTCGTACCTTGGTTGGATATGAATTAAATTACAGCAACATAGAACATGCCTGTCTTTCGGTAGTCTTTGCTACTCAAAAAAATTGGCACTATATGCTCAATCGCCAAACAATGTTGGTCATAAATATTGACTCCCTCAAATATCTCCTAAGTAAGGAAGCATTAACAGGCCAATTGGTTAAATGGGTTATGATACTTAGCAAGTATGACATCCAATATGTAGAGAGGAAGGCTATAAAAGGATAGGTGATTGTAGATCAATTAGCAGATGCACCCATGAAGGCAGACCATCCTTTAGTGGTGGATTTTCCTGATGAATTTATCTTCAACATTGACACTAGAACTGAATGGAAATTATACTTTGATGGGTCACATACAAATCGTGGTTCAGGAGAAGGTAACCTATTTGTTACACCTCAAGGAGATACCATTCCTAAATCATTCAGGATTGCTTTCCCTTGCACCGACAACATAGCAGAGTATGAAGCCTTAATGATAGGATCAAAAATGGCATCCCAATGGAAGATTAAGATTCGACATGTTTTTGGGGGATTCTTAGCTTGTAGTTCGACAAATAAATGATGATTATGAGACTAAGGATGAGAAACTTGCCCCTACAAGCGCATGGCCAATAGTTTCAAGAAGTAATTTGATGACATTACCTTTCAACAAATACCACGTACTCAGAACATGGTTGCAAATGCTATGGCAACTGTGGGTTCCTTATTAGATATTCTGAGCAACGTGCCTAAGTTTGAGTTTTTGGTTGAACAGCTATTGGTCCCCGCCTATGATTTCCCCGATTCTGTGATGGTGTATATGATTTTTGGTCCTACTTCCCCTTGGTATAAAGACATATTTGACTATCTAAATGACCAAACCTTACCTCTAGACCTGTCAAACAACCAACGTCGAACCTTTATCCGTAATTCAGCTAAATACACCATCATTGGAGATACCCTATATAGACGTACCTTAGATAATGCCCTAATGAGATGTCTCGATGCTGAAGAAACACAAACAATTTTGTGAGTGGTGCACGAGGGTATATGTGGATCCCATTTGAGTGGTCCTACTTTAGCCCAAAATATTATGAGATCAGGTTATTATTGGCCTACAATGGAAAAAGACTCATATATCTTTGTAAAGAAATGTAGACAGTGTCAAAAACATGGAGATTTGATAAGAGCACTAGCACAAGAGCTTGACCTCATAGGTAAGATACTCCCTCCATCATCCAATGGTCATAAATTCATCATAACCACCACTGAATACTTCACCAAATGGATTGAAGTTATTCTCATGACCTACATCACTGGCATGCAAATATCCAAGTTTATCCTAAATTATATTATTTTTCTATATGGTGTACCCCAATCCATTATCACAGAAAATGTTCACCCATTCAAAAACCATGAAGTACGCCATCTATGTGAAGAGTTCCATATCAAACATCATATTTCCACCCCATATTACCCACAAGGAAATGGCCAAGCTGAGGCATCTAATAAAACCATTGTTAGAATCCTAAAGAAGATTGTCAATGATGATGGTCATGACTCGCACCTACAGCTAAATCTTGCCTTATGGGCTTACCGCACAAGCATCTATACTACCACTGGTGCCACTCCATACTCCCTAGTATTTGGATCCAAAGCTATCTTACCTATTGAGGTTGAAATTCCTTCCCTGAGGGTATCCTTGAAAGGTCACATTGACGATGAAGAATACCGTGTATCCAAATTACAAGAGCTAGAATTACTAGATGAACAAAGATAGAAAGCACTAGACCATTTTCAATTATATCATAATCATCTTCATCGAAGCTATAATAGGAAAGTTCTAAATAGACACTTTGACATTGGTTACCTGGTTTTAATGGAGAATCCCAAGAATCAAGTTGAATGAGAAAAGCCAGGAAAGTTTGAACCTAACTGGTTAGGGCCTTATATTGTCACATAAGCTTTTGGATTAGGAGCATACCAACTCTCTACCTCTGAAGGAGAGCCACTTTTGTCACTAATCAACAACCTACATCTGAAAAGGTTCTATGTGTAGCTTCTGAGAGTCTTTGTTTTAATCAGAAAAATACAAAAAAATGGTTACCTTGATGAAAACCTAGAAAATAGGCGTCTTTGTAACACCAAAAAAATGGAAAATCAACAAAATAGTAAAGAGAAATAATCCTTCCAATAGTGAAAACCGCTTTGGTGGTGCTATGGATAATTACCATGGTGAAAACTTGGAAAATAGTTGCCATGTGTAGTCAAATTCACTCTTCCATCTACCATCATTCCAATCAGAATTTTTCACCATCCCTCATAATAAATGGTTGTCTTATCCATTGCTTGGAATGATTGACATCAAAGTCTATTTCATCACATTCCCCACTCCATCTCACATGTCTTATTCCCAACTGGGGGAAAATCCTTATTTTGTGCCATGAGGACCTTGTACATAGCATTACACCATTGGAAAATGTCCTGAAAAAATCCAAAAATAGTAGAAAACTTCAAAAATACAAAAAAATCAAAACATGTCAAAAAATCCCAAAAATAGAGTTAGAGTCAGTCGTGTTAAGTCAGTCGTACACATAGTCAAACTACGTTGCCTCTACGAGTGGACATAGGCAAGGCCATCAGTCGATGTGCCCCCAAGGCATTAGGTCTATTTGTATAGGTTTGTCATGTATTACACACATTAAAATCATGACTCTTTGTACATTCAAAATCATTGGTCATTTCGAACTACGAGGTCTTTGTGTGTACAACGTAGGAAAGGCTAATCAATTGATGAGCTCCTGAGACCACACTAGGTTAGTCCAATAGGGTTCATTCACATTCACTATCACACACATTCCATATTATCAGATTAAGTACATATCTTTAGTCAATTATGTCAGTTAAAGTTTGGTTGAACTATGAGGTCTCTGCATTTACAACATACGCAAGGCTAATCAATCGATGAGCCCCCAAGACCACACTAGGTTAGTCCTTTAGGGTATCATATCAAGTAATACACTATCAAATACACACACACACTTTTAATCAGTCAAGGAATCAATACAATTCATGCACCAACAAGGAAACATCTCAAAATAGTCATCAAGTCAATATCAATTACATTGTCAATTTGATCAACTTATGGCTTAGTAAGATATGTCTTTCTTGTCAACAGACGTCATCAAATTTTCATAGCCTCATGTAGCTTGTCGCATCAACTTCATCAGGCTCCAATGTCTTATACAACACGTGTCTTTCTGAAACTAGGCTTTGTCATGCCTTACACACATAGTCACCAGGTCCAAACTAGACTCAATGTCTTATTGTGGTATGTGTCATCTCTTGCATTACGCTATGTCAAACATCAACAATCAAACAATACCACAAGATCAAGTTTTGGCGAATAATTTTATTTGGCTTTATGAATCTATATCTTATTTTGTCTTATCTTTTTATTGATTTGTGAATTAAGTCCGGTTACTAGCTTTCTCAAGGATGTCCCTTGAAGGATTTAGAGAAGCAAGGATGTCTCGAGACTCTTTTTATTTGTCTGTTGTTTGTCAACTATATTTTTAACTTTGGTTTTTGAGTCATGTTACTAGTTTTCTCAAAGATGTCCTATCAAGGATTTAGAGGAGAAATGACATCTCATAACCCGTATTTTATTTGTTTGTTGTATGTGGTTTGTCAAGACAAAACGATTGGGGAAATCTTGTCCTTAGTATGAGTTAAGACACTCCTTGTCTATGACTGTCTATTTTTTGTAGATGGATGAATTTGTACACTATGGTCTATCTCATATCATAGTGTGTACTATCCATTTGTGTCATGTCCCACCCAATGATGATAAAAAAGAAAGCATAGCATATATGGAAAAATATCAAAGATCATATGTTTTTAAATCTATCAACCTTCATTATTTCTTACTAGCATTTTGAATTCATTCATGCTAACATTTCTCCTTTCTGACATAATGATAAATTCTTGTGACACAACAAAAACATTAGATAATCTACATATGCTTGCATTCTATAAACATTTCATATAGTTACATTGCATTAACATCTTCATTACATATTTACGAGATCATTGCATAATAGGCATACCATCATCATAAGATACATAATGGAAATATTACATGTACATTTCACCATTTCATATAAATAACATCATATAGAACATTAAATCCATTGTCATAAGCATATAAAGACATCCATAACATCATAGACTGTATAAAATCATCATGTAGAAACATTCATTCATAACACATATACATACATTATCTAGGAAACATAATCATATAGAAGCAATGCATCATCATAAAATAGAACTGCATATCATATAGAAGCCACCAAAATCATATATATATCACTCAAAATACCATGTCACAGTACAATATCAAAATGAATCCATAAATAAAAATGAGCTCAAAGGCTCTCTCTGATCAAATACAATGTCTACATATATAACAAGTGTCAACGTGTCCCAGTACCACTATTGTCATGTGGTGAAGGTGGTGGAAATTGCCTCAGAGGTACTCTTTGTGAGGTGGAAGGCCTGTCATACGGACCTGTCCTCGATGGTCCCACCACACCCTCTATATTATGTGTCCTGGTATGACTCCTGCTCTGTGATCTCTATCTGTGAACCTCTGAAAAGCTAGGATCTCATCTCTCTGCTGGCACCACTTACTCATATAGATCCCTTTAATAAGTAGCCCTCTCTACTGATCTGACTAGCTCACGTACCATACCATCAGATGAAGTGTCACTAAAAAGGCATCTGACCTCTGTAAATTGCTACTCTATATCTTGTCTTCGAGCTATGGCCTGATCTCTCTCCATAAAAGCATTGTCTCTCTTTATCTACATGGCATCAAGCTCTGTTGTGACCTATCTCAATATCTCCTCCAAAGCCTCCCTGTCACTATCCCTAGGAGCCTCATCCTCCCATCTCCCCTCAACAATCTGATCTCAGAGCTCTCTCTCTTGCTCCTCCATAGGTATCTCCTCAATATCATCCTCCCCATAGCTTGCTAGGATACCAAGAGGATCAAGATCAACATCACCCTCCTCATCCTCTGCAAGGTCCTCTCCACCAATCTCTACCTATGCAAGCTCCTCTGCTACTTCCTCCTTGACAACATGCTCATCTCCACTTGTGCCTCTGCTCCACCTCCAAGGTCCATCATCAGTACATCCTCTACCTCTGCCTCTTGAATAGGTGATAGTCCACCTACTTGTCCACCTCTTCAACCTCTCCATCCTCATCTACCACCACCACCTCTACCATCATCACCACCACCCCTACCACCACCTCTCCCTCTATGCCATCCTCTTGGCCGTATACCTCATCTCTCAACTAGTGTCGGCTAGTCTGGATCTGTATATGGGACAAGACGATGCTCTACCCACCATGTGTCATATGCAGCTATAGTCCCTGGATCTCCTACTCTATCTCTCCATCCCCACTATAATGGTTGTAAAGCCTATATATCTACCTCTGCAGTAGCTACAGGAATCATAGGACCCCAGTGCAGAACCTCTCTAGATGATCGAGCAAAATTTTCTCTACCTCTAGGCTCATCCTGAACCTCCCCAAACTGTCTCAATACTCGATCTGGAAAATGTCTCTCAATAATATGAACACTCAAAAAATTCCTCCCAATCAGGTATTGTGTCTGCCTGCAGTAAGTCAAATGCTCATCCTTATCAGACCATCTCTCACAATCCATGTATGGCCTCCAAGTAAACTGATCCAATATATCAAGTGCATGTCTCCAGTAACCTGTATCTTCGACATGACTCTGAGTGATGTTTCTCATATACCAAAAAACATATGGAGATCTAGCCTGTCACTCTGCAATCACAAGCAGATGAAATACCACAATGCGCTCCCATGCCCAAACCATGAGCAACATGGTACCGCAGCTCATAGACTGTGCTTCTTTGTATACTATGTCGTGTAGATGGAAGTATAGCAAGCCTATCAGACATGGACCCAAGGAATACAAAATCTCCCTCTCTAGCATCCTCACCAACATCTCTCCCCACCTGACAGGAAAACTATGACCTCGCCAGTTTGGAAGAACTATCCCCCCTATCAATGTGCATAGGATACAGTCTATCCTATTGTACTCGTCTTCCAACGCCCGCCATCTGATCTCGTAGTGCTCTATCCCTAGACTCCTAATGTTGTCAAATACATAGTATCTAGTGAGCTCACTAAATCTGCGTTGGGTATCATACATAACCCGCTCTCATTTGATAGAAAGTCTTAGTATCCTATATGCATCCTGCAAGGTCACAATCGCCTCCCCAGTCAGCAAATGAAATGATGACGTCTCTAAATGCCATCGCTCACACAACATAATCAACATGCCTCTATTTGCCTGAATCATGGGCATAGTAAGCACATGTTGTAGTCCAAGTCTCCATAGTAAACGAGTCTCTCCACTAACTAACCAAGCTCTCAACTCAAGAGTATCAAGATGTGTCTCTCATGTATAAATAGGATCTAGCACAACCTGCATTCCAACCATGATGTCAAGTTTTTCAAGTTTTTCCTTAGAATTTTTTTCAAAAACTTTACCAGCCAAATGCGGCTCACTATGGAAAATGCGGTGCATTCATACAAATGTGTTGCATCACAAGAATTTCAAAATTACAAATGTGGTGCATTATCCTACATGCGTCTATCCTAAATGCATATGCGACTCACAACTACAAATGTGATGCATTGTAATTCATATGCGTTGAATCCCTAAATAGCCTTAATTATCCTAGGCGTATTTTTGCAAATGCGTCATTCCGTAGACACATACATTGCGCATGAACACATATGCATTGAACATGAAAGACCGCATGTGGTTAATAAAATTTACATGCCTAAAACTACATGCAAAACAAAATTTCAAAGGTTCATTTTAGGGTACATACCGATGGTCCTAGGTCAGTTGGTCGTCTATAAGTCTGGATCCGATAACCACAATGCGTAGTGTAGGGAACTGGAGACATTTTCGTCCTAGGCTCAGAGCAACTTTCTCAATTCTTCAACTCTTTCGGGTGCAAATGAATTGGTTTTCAACCTAATTCCTATTTATACCTAGGGTTTGGGTGGAATTTCTTCTTACCTTGTCTATTGGTCACTTACCCTTCCAAATTATAATGACCCGTACAAGCCTGTAACACATCCAAATTCAATTCCATGAACTCCATAGCATTTCTAACCATCAAATTGACTTATCACGAATATTTCCTGATTTTTTGAAATTTTTCAAAAAATTGTCAATTTTCCTCAGGGGGTATACCCTAACCTATTTCATAAAGGGGCACAAATGGGGCATGTTTTCTTTGAAACAATGCCGAAACAACATTGTATCAAAGAGGGGCAAACTACAGATACCAAAAATTGGTCTAGGCCTACGAATATCACTTTCGACATAATTTTCTATTGTCCATGGTCATGATTAAATAATGTTTATTATTTAATTACCTTTCTAACACATCTTTCCTCTATTGATTAAATACCCCTTTTAATTAATTCATTAATTCATTTATTCAACTTAATTAATTAAAAAAAACATATTTATTTAATTTTGTCGCAAACTAATTAATTATTCCTTCTTAATTAAATAATTTATTATTTAATTACCCCTTTGTCATATTTCAACTATCATTAAATATTTATTATTTAACTATTCAATTTAACCTTTTCAACTATAATTAAATATTTATTATTTAATTATTCAATTCCACCTTTTCAACAGTCAAATTAAATAAATTATCTTTATTTATTTAATTAAATCTCTTATTTTCGAATGTTGAATTAAATTAACATTTAATTCATTATTAATTATTTATGTCACATTCTTCTATTGTTCAATTATATAAATCATTCACTCACCTTTTGACTCCAAATCTATTTTAAATCTGCCAGTTATCTCTGGGTTTGATATCTAATCATCTCTACAGGAGGACTCTCTATCACAATTAGTTAGTTAACTAGTTCTAACTCATATGCATGAAAGCATTTATTAATTAAATATCTTTATTTATTTTATTAATTCATGTATGCATTCGAATTTTGTATTCTTTGAGTTCTAACTTAGTCTTTGACATTCAAAGTCTATTTCTTCTATTTTAGAAGACTCTTAACTCAAGATTAAATTCTTTATTTAATCTAGAACTCGTGTTCTTTCTATTTTCAAACAGTCTTGACACAAGATTAAGTTATCGTTCTAATTTAATCTTTATCCTACAGAATTTTCTAACTCACATCGCATGACATTCATCAATCTCGTTCGTTGATCTCTCTTTTAATCTGAGTTGATCGTTCGAAAACCCAAAATCTATAAAATGGCCTGTCATTATCATTATTCATCCTCTCGAAATCAATATACATTTGAGAAGAAACTTAATCTTCGATATTTTTCTTATACATTCAACAAGGTTATGCTTGCATTAATACTAAAAATCTGAGGGCAAGAATACTGATACAACAAAATGGAGAAGGGCAATCGAGATAATTCAAAGGAGTGGATGCATATTTGGTGAGATCTTTTCAGTTATTTGTTTTAATTGTATCATGTTCATTTAATCGTTCTTTGTTGTTTTTATTTAGATTATTTATTAGATTTGATCATCTTAATCAGTTTGCAAAATCTATTCCAGAAAATCTATGTTATAGTTATGCCACCGCTCTGCTAAGGATGTTAGTAGTGCCTGGTTAATCCTAACCTGGGGCATATCAATCAAATGGTACAAATTGCATCCCTCAATGAGATCCTGGTCTGCCTGACTCAAGCAGGAAATCATTTTCCAAGTCTATGGGAAGTGCTCCCGAGACATGAGGACTCCTAAATCACTCTCCTATCACCATCAAAAAATTGCAAAATCAATCAATCAAACATCAATTATCCTATCCGTCTATCACTACACCTCTCCTACCATGAGGTCAATCAAACAATCTATCAATGCACCTCGCCTACCATAAGGTCAATCAAACAATCTATCAATGTACCTCATCTATCATGAGGTAAATCATCATCAATTATTCATTGACCCTCACCTATCATAAGGTCAATCATCATCAATCAATCATCGAATCTTACCTATCATGAGATCGATCATTTCTAATTTATCAACATCATCAATCAATATCAACTCAAAGGCTGACGCGATCGAAAAATATTCAACACAAGGAGAAATATTAAAATTCCTAATTTCTGGCATGGATCTGCCATAACAACACTTCTATGCGCTAGAACACCAATGCACTAGAAAATTTAATCTATGCGCTAAAATTTTGTATCAATGGACCATAACAGTGCATGCATGCGCTAATTCACCTAATAGATGCACTAAATCATGCAACCTATGCTCTTGAAATCCTATGTGCCAAAACAATCAAATGATGTGCTACATCGGGTCATATATGTGCTAAAACTCAAATTATATGTGCTAAAATAGGTCATGCATGCGCTACTCTATCCTATGGATGCACTAAAACATTTATGCCTAAAATTCAAAATTTCAAAAATGCGGGAAAATTAATTCAAAATTCACATAAAAAAAGAGATTTTATGATATTCATACCAGAGGTCCGTATGTTTTTGAGCAATTGTGTTATTGCACACGCTCGAATCGATGAGTCTGAATCGGGATCACCATTTTTCTCCAAGTGCTCATAGTTGCTCAATCTCTCAAATTTTTAAAATCACAATGCACAAATGAGTTTCTTTTCCACTTTTTACCTCTTAAAGGGTAATTAAGGTTGGTAACTAAGTGGCATTTATTTTTATTTTTCAAAATGGCCCTTTAATCAACTAATCAACATTGTGGCAGGTTCACTTACAATTTTCGGCACATAAATCGACACACCATCATCAAATTTGAAAATCATCAGAATATTATTAGAAAATCATTTAATCATCAAAAATTTCAAAATTTTGAAAATCATTAAAATTAAAAAAATTCCCTGATTTATCTCCCAAGGGGGCATACAACAATCATCACTAGAAAATCAACATCTGGGGCATGTCAAATATTTTATCATCATGGTCTGATAAATTTTTCTTGAAGCAATGTGTTTGCTCGCATCACTTCAAAGAGGGGAAAAATGTATATACCTAAAAATGGTCTAGAGCACAAATTAATTAAATACTAGTTATTTAATTAATTAATCTTAATTTCTCTACTTATATAAATAAATTGATAAATTTATTTGTATAGTTCACACCTTTAATTATTCTATTCAAAAATCATCTTTCCTCTTGAATCAATTAAATACACAAATTTAAATAATTTTTTATTTGAATATTCCCCTTCATCTTTAAATTTGGATTTTTAATTTAGATTTGTCACATTTCTCCATAATTTCCTAACTTCCTCCAAATCACCCTCCACACCATCACATGTCACATGATTTCATTTATTTCTAATTTTCAAATTAGAAATATTCATCTAACCTCCTAACCTCCTTGGAGACACATGGCTCCTCCTTCCAATTGATTCTCTTTAACACTTGAATGATTTTCCCTTCCAAATGGAGCAGCCTCCATGATTTCCTCCAACTTCCTTGTGCTCCACCGTTGATCTCTCAGGATCATGATCTCGACCGTCCATCTTTTCCGCCTCATCCAAGGCTTGGAAAAATCTATAGATAGGAGATCATTCTATAGCTTTTCAACAAGGATTTGATCATAAACTTATGTTGCATAAATTATCTTAGCAATTGAGAGCATTTTAGAGTTGCATATCATTTAGTATTGTTATCATGGCAATTTTACTTTGTAGGATTTTAGTGTGGCATTAGTTTTTATCATGAATTTTCATTTATATTTATACTATATCAAAAGAAATAATCTTAGCATCATTTACATAGCAAAAATCTCATATTTCATTTAGCTTTCATATCAAAAATACCAAAAAAAAATATGTTAATGTAGGCATGTAGCTTTGCATTTCACAAAATCTTCACATTTCTTAGGTTGACATCTTTTGAATTCATGTGCAACATACAAATATGAGAGCATGAATTTACAGATCCTTAAGACTAGAGAGCAATGAGACAATTTGAAAGGATAGTCATAGCACTTGAGTTTGTTATTTCAATTCCTTTTATATAAGACATTTCATTGATGTGTGTTGGATTTACTTTACTAATTCTTCCACTTTAATATTCACACAACGATTTAGCTCAGATATGATAAAAGAGTCAAAGAAATATCCTTAATGTGACTGATAGTTGGGAATTTCTTCCCATCTAGTTGCATGATCCCTTTCTCAAGAGGCTCTTATTTTAGTTTCAGAGCTTCAACCACTTGTTTGGGAATAATTGTTGCACTAGCTCCTAAATCAATCATATTGTTCTGTAAAAGCTTATATTTGACAATAAGAGTTAGAAAGAAAGGAGTGGGATTTGGTTTTCTTACCTCTTTTTCATTTTTTTGTCTATGGTGTTCATGTATGTCACAACTCTCGAGGGTTGGGGGTTTGACATAGGCCCTTTTCCTTTATCTTGATTGTGTGATCAGATCATATCCACTGGTGGAGACTATTCTTCTCTTTTCAATGCCTCCTAGAGAAAGATATTCTTCTTTTTTATTGATAGAACATCCCACAAAGATATGTTAGTAGGTGCCTTCTTTAGTTTTTCTACCACATTGAGCATTCCGACTGGTGGGACCTTAGGTTTAAATGGTAAAGCTTTCTTTGTCTTAGGGAAAATCCAATTTGAAGTGAATGGGCTCAAGGCTTTGTCCATATCGCTCTGTGAGGATGGTTAAGCTTGTGATTAATTTGGTTGTGTTTGTGAAGCTTTCTATCTTTGTGGCTATGATTGTTGTAGTTGTAGATGTTGAGGGGCTTGTTGCATATACTCCCAGATGAGTCATCTCTTAGATCATGTATTGTAGTTCAATTGTACTTGCAAAGTGTTGGCTATCAAAAAATTAGTTATAAACACTAAATATTCCTCTTCCATCAAAGAGAAGAGTGCTTAGTCTGGGTATATATCCAATTCTTGTTCTAAATGCATCCCTTGTGCTCATGCACAAAAATAGACATTTTCCATTCTGGGAGACTAGTAATATTTTATATTCACGAACACACCTTGGCTTCTTTGTTCCACTATCTTCTATTGAATATTTCCCCTCAGGTAGTTTTGTGGCATATGGTTGTCATTACATGGGAATCACCATGCATTCTCTTCCTCTGCCAGGTTGTTTTGTCCTAGGACAAAATCTTTGTTCAAGTTGTTCTTAACAGTCTGAAGTGGTGTGGTAATTGGAACTATTTCACTCATAGATGTCTACTACTGATTTCCTCCTCTTAAAACTCCTTGGTATGTGTTCTATTGATAAATTGTCCTTCCTCCTTGATGATTATGTGTAGGAGGCTTCGGGGGTGCCATCTATTGTTGCTTCATAATGACCAGCTCATTGGTGAAGGTTCTCATGAGGTTCTTCATATCATTGATATCTTCTAGCAATGAAGAAGAACCTAATGTGTTGGGTTGTGTACTTGAGTATACATACTTGAACGGTGGTGGTTCCACCGATGTGATGGGAAGATGGGTGGAGGTATTGGGAATAGCCTCTTCTTAGGGTCCCCTAGAGATTTTTGTAAACATGGGCATTGGTGGCCATGGTGGGAGCTTTCTAGTGTCAATTATATTATTCTCTACCTACATATCTAGGTCATATACGTTGGGTAGGGTATCCCCTTTCATTGTTGTACCATGACTATGATGTCTAAATTTAAATCCTTTAAATAGAATATGAATGCCATGGTTTTCGGAGGCCTGGTCGTCATAGGAATCCTCTGCCAGGTCTTATGAAACCTAGTGTTTAATTCAATCATGGCCTCTTGCAAGTCCCTCTTGATAGTGATTAATTGTTGTAGTAAGAATGAGCGATCTCCTTTCTCTGAGAATCAATTGAATAGTTTCTCTTTGAGTTTATCCCAAGAGTGGATGGAACCAAAGGTCAAGGACCTATACCAGTCTTGAGCTTTACCCTTGAAAGATGTAGCTACTAGTCTGATGGCCACATTCTCTTCCATGGTGTTATGGACTCTGCAAATTTTTTCTATATCCTAGAGGTTCATGGAAGGGGTCTTAAAATATTTTCTGGTGAACTTTGGAATCACTTTCAGGGTGTTGGAAAGTATGGTGGGCCATACATGTGAGGGCTTAGATGGAACTAAAAGGCTGCCACTATCCCAAGTTACAAAAATTTTAGGAGTGGGAGGGTTTAAATGAGACATTGAGAATAGATTCCTATGGATTGGGTAGACAGGTATTCATATTTGAAAGGTTCAACCACTTGGAGGGGTATATAAAGCTCTGAACTCTGGGCTGACACTTATTATCCTATTTATTCTAATTAGGAACATGGATCTTGTGACTTGCCTTCTCCTAGGGGTTGAGGCGGGCAACTGAGAATACTAGAAATTTCCTCTTGACAATGCCCTAGCTTGGACTCTAGGCATGAGATCACCAAATTCCCTTATTAGTTTGATTTAAAAATTCCTTTGGAAGGCTGATTATCAGACACCTGTAAAAAAAGTTGGGTCCCACCAAGCATGCTAGAAAAATAACTATTAATCATAAAATCTTGTGCCTCTCCAAGTAGTCTTATGGGAAATTCAATGAGTGGGGGACCTAATTGCGCCTCAGTGAATTACGTCCAAGATTTTTATAGAAGTCATCTCTTCTCTATGTTTTTGGGAAAAGGGAAGGAGAAATTCAAAAAACAAAAAGGGTGGCAATGTGCCCAAGTTTATACAAAATTTTAAAGCCTACAACTTTCTTACTTCTAATAGAATGGACAAAAAATGTTACAACCCCTTCTTTGTTCGGAAGAAAATGAGCAACTAAGGCTTGAAGAGGAACAAAGTTATTACTCATATTTCCTAGAAGAAGCATCCATTAAGATTCGACAAAAGTAAGAAAACCAGAACTATCAAAGAGATCTCTTTATAGAACTCCTTTGCTCTTGCAACATGATGTGAAAATTAGCGTAATCTCTACATAAAATGAAAGAGTATAATGAACATGATTCAATTTCAAAAAGATAGCAGAAATCACAAAATTTAGTGGTATGTGAAATAATCACCAAGACTACACTTGCACAAATTAACACAGAGCATTCAGTATGTGCAAAAATAGAAAAAAGAAACATATTACAGAGGCCACATAGATGCATAATCTCATATATTTCTTTTTCCTATCACTCGTCCAATAGTAAATTATAAAAATGCAAAGGTCAAATACCAATCCAATAAATAGTCTTTGATAATATAATATGCCAAAGAGAAAAACAAAGCTCTGGAAAGATATTTCCTACTCCCTACTCTAATTACTTAACAGATAGAGAAAATCCTTTATTCTAATAACTACTGAACCTCTTTTCTCCTTATTGTAAACCCCTTTATATAGCTAGAAGGATGATACACCACTACAACCAATAGAGTTGAACAACTGTTAGATGTATGTATTTGATACGTCGCAATCCGATCCAAGATTGGATCAGATCAAAGCAATCTTTGCAAGCAAGGAACAAACTATTCCATTAATGGCACTAGATATTGTAGAAGCTTGGCGAAGATATGCTGTCAAGGGATGATCAAATTCTATTATAGTTTGGCAAAACACAATTTTATTAGCTATGAGGAATAGCAATGACATCTTATAAGGCCAACCTTGAAGATAAGATTTCCTCTATGCTTTCTAGAAAAGTCCACTAAAAGAGATACATTTGGGAAAGAAAAACTACCCACTCAACGAAGTAGTCGACATGGCACATTGGTGGGTATTTTTTGGATCCTTGAAAGTACCTTGGAGAAAATCCCCACTATGCAACCACATGTCCCATTTCGGGCCCGAAAGGAGAATGTTACAAGGAAAATTTGTGCAACCACTTTGTGGTGCATTGTGTGCATTTGTTGCAAAATAAGCTTTGGGCTTTGGGACATGATACCATCAAAACATGAAAATTAATTAAAGTCAAAAAGAAGACTGCAGGGGCTGAAGAATGAAAATAAACTATTGAGGGAAAATTTTGATCCACATGTATAGTGAATGCTTCTTTTACTTTTTTTGTTTCTTCTTCTTCTAAATTTTCCACAATGTCAACTTTCTTCTTTTTAGCTCTGGTACTTTCCTCTTGTGAATCACCTTCACCACTTGTAGTAGCATTGCTTATTCTCTTTCTTGTCAATTATTCTTCATGTTCTAGCCCAAGATCAATTTCTTCTTCAATAACATCACTTCATTTCTTTTCCTCGAACACCTTTTGTTTCTTTCTTCTCGTGGATGTAGTAGATGTTTCTACTAGAGGCACATTCTTTATCTAAATTTTCCTTATGCTAGTTCCAGTTGGTGCAATGTCTTCTTCAATTACAAGAGCACTGGGCTCCACCATCTTTCTTTTAGCAGTAGTAGTTGCAGTAGCTCTAGAGGACTTAGGTAGTGTAGAGGCAAGGGTGGAAGCTATTCTTCAAGAACTCCTTGGTCCAGAGCTCTCACCTACCATGCTAGCTTCTCTTCTTCTGGTCTCCTTGATTTGTTCTTTTTTATAACGTTCTCTCTTAGCCCATTCTTCTACTATTTTCCTTGTAGTCCTCTTGATTTCTAGTTTATTTAACTCCAAATGCACCTCTGATGAATTTTTTGAACATATCTCCCATGTCTTGGTTGAGAGGGGTCCTTAGGATTTTTGAGAAACAAATCCACATATAATTCAACCTCATTTTTAGAAACTTCATAGACAAGAGGCTCAATCCACACCATTCTTGGTTCAACAGCTTCAATGATACACTCATCAGTTGTCACAAGGAAATTAATTTCCTTTTCATATTTCTCTACAAGTTTGTGGATAATTCTCTCCCTTTCATGCATATTCTTTTGAAAAAATACAAATAATGTGGTCAAAGCATCATCCTCTTCCTACCATTTTCCTAAGATATGCATGTATTCAAATATTTGATGTGCTACAGGTCTACTTCTATCCCATACAACACCTTTTTCTTCGGAGAAGCTCTTTCAAGAAGTAAAAAAATAAACATATTTAACCAAAGTTCCAAACTTGAATGCATATTTCTTTTCTCTAGTCAACTTTAGATTCTCAAGAAGTTACTATCGGAGAAACACGCACGAGTCAAAATCCTTTCCATTCACCACCATTTTGTGTGCAACATGAATAGCTATAGCCAAGACAAAATTTTCCCTATTTTTGAATTAAATCTTGTGACCTATCATCATAGTAGCATATTTCATAGCAGGATTCCAGATAGTTTTAGTTATCAAAGCCCTTTTATCATAGGTGGCATCGGTGAGTTCCATAACAACTTCATTCTTTACTGACTTAAGTATCGGTACAAGTGTAGTATCACAAAATCCTATAACAAACTTGATCAATTCCTTGGTAATTAGTCTAGGCATATCAATCCATAGAAATTTGTCATGTAGTCTGCTCAGTGCTACCCTTACATACTTAGCATCAACATCATTGTTGCAATTGAGGAACCAGTTCCATACATCTACCTTCTTCCTCACTAGGTTAATACATTTAGGTTTCACCAAATGATTATCTCCAGTAAGCTCATCAATCCAAATATCTTTTATTTCAGGTGATCATATTCTTCCAATTTCCCATGTATATATGCCCTAGTATATTTTGTAGGTAAAACCCTATATGGAATCTTCAAGAAGGCACCGTCAGGGTCATTTTCAAATATTTTCATTACATACTTCTTGAATTTTTTTCTAGTCCTCTTATTAATGTTTACAACACTTGGGGTAGAAATTTTAATCTTGATTTGAGCTCAAATACTTAAGAAAACAATTCTATTTCAAACCCACAAAGCATAGAAATCCATAAATACCTTTTATACACACAATGGGATCTAGGGTTTGAACACTCTAGACCAAGTTTCTTTGAATCACCTTTAAATCTCCTTCAACTCTCTCTCTCCTTTCTTCAAATGTGAAAATGTGTATAAATTGACTTAGGAACCCACTTTAAACCTTTCCGATTTTCCCTAATTATGCATCAAATGCTTCAAATTCCATAAAGTTGATAAAACCCTTCACTAATACACTATAAACACTAAACTGCTCTACATTTCTTCAGATTTGCATATTTTTTCTGGTTTCTTTTCAAAAAGCTTAATAATATGAATTTATACCATATATCTTCATTTCACTCCTTGACACCTCATATTTCTAGGGGGTTGTTTGATTTTTTTGTTATTTCTCCCTTAAGCCCATGCCTAGGTTTATTTTTGAAGGGAATAATCTACATTAGAGGGAGGTACTGATTCATTTGTAGTTCTTGATTCTTCTCTGTTCTTAGATTCCTCTTTCTTTCTCTAAATCTTCTCCATTTCCTTCCTTGCTTCAGTAGGATCAATTTTCTATACAAGTTCATTTCTCTTTCCTGGATTAGTCTGTCTTCCATTCTTACTTTTGCCGAAATATGTCTAGGTTGCAACTGTAGCATGCAACACCTCTCTAACCAAAATTACCTTTATTCAATCTAGATCTACACCAGTTATCTTTGTGTCCAAATGCATTACATGTATAACAATAGCCATTGAAAGATTGAACCATTCTACCAACATTATATCTATTCATCATCTGATTTAAACACTCAATAGGTCTATGTCCAAATTTCTTGCATGCAAAACATTGTCTAGAGAAGGACCCAACATTCTGATTCATTCTAATTCTACATTCTTTTGCATTATATCCAAATTTATTGAAAGAAAAAAAATACCATTAAAAGATGGGTACCTTTAAGCATTTGGTTGTTTGATAAGGGGTCTTCTAGCATTGCTTCTTTGATTTCTTATTTGTTTGTCAATTCCTTGAATCTTCCATTAATTTTCAACCTTGTGATGTGTTTGATTTTCCTTTGAGCTTTCTCCTTCTTCAAGTCCCAAACCTCCTTTATCTTTAGATGGTTTATGTCCTACAATTAGTTCATCAAGCATTTTAGAGCTTGTTTTTGAATTTTTCTTCCTAAACTCTTTATTTTTTCCAAATCTAATCTCAGAGTTACCACTTCTTGTTCAAGTTTTTGTGCATTCATCAATCTTACTTTTTACAATAGCATTCAAAAATTTCTCAATTTTTTTTTTCTTCTACTTGTGCATTCAATTCGGTGATGTCTTCATTTGTTTGCTTCACTTTTTCATTGACTCACCTATGTCTTTCTCAAAAAAAATTTATTTGTTCTCTCAATTTTTTGATGCATCCATTTTCTTCCTTGAGATTTTCCTTCATATCTTTTTTCTCACATTCAACTCTATCAAAATCTTCAAGACAAACTTTGAGTTCTTCTTTATCATTCATGCAATCACTACTAAGATTTGAAAAATCTTTATCAACCATGTGTTCAATATCCAAGATCTTCCTCAAGCTATTAGGCTTCTTAGAAGGAACCAAGCTCTAATACTAATTATTGAACACCTAGAATACTAAGAGGTGGTGAATCAGTATTCCATTAAACCATTTGATCACAATCCATCTAATTAACAAAACATATCTAACTATAACAATGAATGAAAGCATGAAACAATCACAATACCACATGACACAAAAACACCAATATTTTTACATAGAAAACCCAAAAAGGAAAAAAAACACAGTGAGGATTAGCTCACAATATATTATAACCGGTTATAAGATATTACAAAGGCTCCTTGCTAGGACATATTGTCCAATAGGGCTCACATCCACAAAAAGATACAAAATAGAAATGGCCACATAGCTAGATGTTTCAAGTATGAATGTGTTATAATTTATGTCAACGGGATGTCAACAATCTGGTGTTTTCATTGATGTCAACTATGTGCCGAGGAAGTTTGTATCATGATGAATATGTAAAGGATATTGAGAAAATTGTGAAAAAGAGGAAAAAATATTGTTGCAGGTTGTGTATGTATAGTTGAGGTATTGAGGAAGTGTTATGATAACATGGAGCTATCTTTATGTTGCAGTGTCTAGAGATGTGTAATGTGTTGAGCTGATATCTCTAGTACTTGGTTTATGTTGACATTTCATGCCACCCTTAGATGACCCATCACTAATATCCGATTTGAGAGATCCTACATGGGCCACCTTATATGAGTTATCCTTAAGGGTTCCTAAATTCCTCAATTGTATCCAATTTAGGGTTTTGAATCTACAAGTTAGGGCTTACAAAACCTTCATATGCTTAAACCCTAAACCCCTTGGTCTTGGAAAATACTCTTATTATATTCCTCTTTTGACTCTCTCTACCCAGTTCTCGATCATCTAATTATAACTTATGTCTATTGAAGTCATTTTTTGACTGGCCCCTTCATCCTTGTCTTACCGGTCACCCCCCCATTCATATATATTTCTTAAATCTTATGTCTGTGGGTCTTGAAATATTTTCACCCAAGTCTAATGTTTTTCCCTAGGTCTGAATGTTCTAAATCACATAACCTTACATTAACTAGGCAAGTGACCCAATTTTAAGTCATGTAATAGGCCCACATGCTTATTAAAGCCCTTACAATGTTGGGCGGGTCCAATTCAGCACCTTCTATTGGCTCCCCGCTAACCCATAGGATTAAAATAATAAAATTAAAAATCCAGAGGGATGGCAGGCAAGTGACATCTGTCCACCCTCTTGGTGGGCCCTACCATTGTTCAAAGGCATCAATGGCTAGTGGTCATCAAATCAAAGGTTACATTGGATTCTGACAAACAAATCTCAATTGTTCCCTGCTAGCTTGTGGGGGACCCAATGTCAGATCTAGGTTTGTGGAGGGATAGCGAGCATGAGCCGTGAGGCATCATCATTTTCATCCACTAAACTATTAGAGGCATAGAATTATTTAACAAAATATTTCTCAGTAACTATTAGAGGGTTAAGGAATGTGCTACTAAGAGGATGTATATGCATGTGCAAAATTGTTCATCAAGATGTTCTAATCTTAGTCATTTATTGCTAAGGAAGGATACACATTCTGACCATTGGCCAAGTGGTTAAAGAGGATGCATGTTGGTTGTCATCGATTTAATTTGGGCCATTTCCCACTAGCCCTTGATCGTAAATATAAAATGTGCAAATCTCAGAGGGCTAGTGGGTAGGTGACATGTGTCATGGTGGGCCTAAGGTCATGTTTTACTTGGTATGGTATCAATGACACAAATTTAATGGAGGATGATATAACGGTCATGAAGGTGACATATTAAGGCTAAGTGATAGTTGTTGATTATGATTCTCATGCGATCAATGGTCATTTTTTAAAGTTTCATTGGGAATCCGATCTCATCCACTCATGCTCGATCCATCGACTAGCATTCAAACTTCAATGTCTACTTGATTCTATTCATGGTAGATTTGCAAAACTTATTGTTCAACAACATTCTTAGCTACCATATCAAATTTGATCAACTTGGATCAATTTTTCATGCCTTTTCAATGTTTCTTTTCATTTCTAGGCAGTTCCATTACTCCTTGATGTGTTACAGAGCCCATATTCTTCTGTCAGGGTAGGTTGGCTTGGATTTTATTATAGAATTGATGGGTGCCCATCCCTGCATTCATGAGATTCATCATATTGGGATGTACTCGATATGTCAGAGCCTTTATGGTTTGTTGGTTGCCCTATCTTGGGAGCAATTGGGATATTTTAAATGTAATTAGAGTTCATCTTTTTGTAACCCTAGTTGAGTTAGGGTTAGGGTTTTGAACCTCAATTATGCCTAAACTATAAAGGAAAATAATGTATTCTTTTTAAGGGATTCTTCCTCTATCCCCTCTGGGATTTTTCTTTTACACACCTGCAACTCTTGTATTCTACCATTGTAAAGGTTGCTTCAAGATTTATGTTAGTAAAATTTAACTATTATCACCATTACCTCTTGCATGTTTGAATAAAATTTATTTACCTTCATATGTGAGTGGTTGTTATAGTTGTTTGTTTGGCACATTTTTTTTGAAGTAGGAAGGAAAAATCTCTAAATTCGGTGCATCACCTTCTTTCACATTTCATGTCTCTTTCTACCCTTTTCCCTTGTGATTTGTTAGAGTAGGTTAGCATTAGGACTTTCATGTGCTAGGTTAGACCAACACATTTGCACTTAGTTGGAAAAGAAAGTGAGCCTTATCTAGAGATTCAACCTAATTTACACAAGGTCCCACACCTTGAGGTTGCTTCCATTGTGTCATTAGAACACTGAACACTTGTTCAATAGGGTGCAATTTTATGTGACAATAGTTTCCAAGTGCTTTTGAGAAAATTTGATAAATAGATAAAATAGTGTTGTGAAAGTGTTCAAAATGTGCTCTAATATGTACTACGCATTTCTTTTGTTTTGATTTTATTCCTATGTGTATTTTATATTTTGGTCAAGGTTGTTATTAGTTTTTATGTTTAGAATATGGGTTTCTGGATTGTTGTGCAGAGTGAGATATTTTCACTAGTGTGTGAACCAATCTTTGAGAGTTATTTTTTTGGTCTTGGAGAAATGTATTTGCTCCATTTTTCTCCATAGTTTGGCTTTAGGTTGTGTGGATCTAGGAAGTTTCTTAAAATGTTCATATCTTTCATAATTCAAGGTTTCACTTGATTTGGTATAGGATAGTGTGTGTTTCATGCGTCAATGTGCGAATAAGGTTAATCAGATGTTTTGGGTTGAAGTATTTCTTTGATGTGAGTTTGGATGAAGTCTTTTTTGGATCTTAAGTGATTCATGGATTTTTCTAGATCATTTTCAAATGAATTTTCTTGTTCATAAGTTTTGGATTAATGTAAGGAAGTGTGCACTTAATGTTTTATGGTGTTTAGCACAAGTATTGGTCGGCCTTGTGTTAGCACCACATGCAAAGTTTATGAAACCATTTTGAGGCATGTTAGGATTTATTTGGGTCCTTACTAAGTATTTATATGGGTCACCTTCATTCATATCCACAATGGGAATGTTTACGTTCCGACCTAATTTTAAATTTTAAATGTAATGGATAGTTGCTAACCTTGGAGAAGGTTTTCAAGGTTGAGGATGATATAAATAAGAGTGATGTTGTTGTAAGATGTAAACGATAAGAAAGGTAGATGTGATTGATGAATGTTATGTAAATTATAGAAGCATAGATTCAAATTTTAGTAGAGCAATATGAAATTAAAAGTGTTGGATTCCTAAATGCAGTGAGCAGAAGGTGTCTATAATATTTCATGCAAGGTTGTGAAAGTGTTGGAGCATTTGTGGTGGATTCCCTTATGAATTGATAATTTTATCTATGTTTTCATTTCTCTTCTATCTTATTTTTTTCATTTCTATGGTAGTGAGCCTTGGCTATGAGCCTTATTGGATAGTGTGTCCTATTCAAGTAGTGAGCCCTTGTAAAAAATTTACAACTACTTATATTATGAGATAATCCTCACTGTGGTTTTTCCCTCAATGGGTTTTCCAAATAAATTTGGTGTTATTTTGTGTATGGTGTTATTTTAGCTTATGTTATCTACATTTCATGATTAATAACTTTAACAAAATAAGGGTTTAATGAGTGTTTGTGGATCTAATTAATGTTGAGGGTTTTGGTGTTTTAATTTGCTACAACTAATTCACCCACCCTCTCATTTGTCATTTTCATTCAACTCCAAAAAGTGAACTAATACAAAATTCACCTTCCATGCGTTGGATTTAGTTCCTTTGAAGCTCAATATATTGATACTATGCACTATATTAGATACAAAACATAAAACACTACTTTACTTTACATTCAATTAATATCCACACCAACTCTACTATAGATATGATCATGTACATACAAAATTTGAATACTCACATCACATCACACATTTGTGTCACTCCTACAACTTCAAATATGTCTTACATATATACCCAATTCATTTGCATACATCAATTAGGTCAGCTTAATTATATGTAGCCCTATATTAAATAAAAATTACCTTGTCAGCTCCACACTTGAATCAAAAACATCTTCAAACTTAAACCAAACATGCAACACTCAATTTCAGTCGGAATGGACCTAAAATAGATGTCACTGACATTTGTAATACATATTTAAGCACCACAACATACACCAAGAATTATGTTGGCCAGGAATTAGACCTAATCATAAAATATGTCAACTGATCAATCACAAATGAACTATTGGTTAGGACAACTGAGAGGGGGGTGAATCAGTTGTCACAGATTATAACCTTCAATTCAATTACCAGAACTAATACATACACTACTTAAATGATTAATAATCAAATACCAATACAAAAACTCAAATCCAATGTAGAAACATAATAATAACATATTTACATGGAAAACCCAATGAGGGATAAACCACGATGAGGATTAACTTACACTATATAGAATATCAAAACCGATTACAAAAGGCTCGTTGCCTACAATAAGGACTCACTATCCAACAAGGCTAAAACTCAAAGGGCTCACTACCATAGAGATACAAAGAAGACAAAGAAGGCTTGTTACAGAGAGATAATAATCCCAATGCAACAAAGGAACTTGCATGAATGATAGAGTTCTCCTTCTGCTCACTGCATCTGAAAACTCAACATTAAGCTTCACACCGATCTACCACACACACTTTTTGAATAGCATCAAATTCACATCTACTCTTTCACTTATCTTTCTTCTTTTCTTTTGTACAATTTTCATTATTACCTTGTTCTATATTTATACTATCTCCAACTTTGAAAAGCTACAAAGTCAGCCATCCAAATTCAAATTCAAATTAGTTTGCCGCCAAAACATCCTAGGGTGGAATTATAATGAGGGCGACCCAAGAACATGCTTCACCAAGACCCATAATAGGTCCAACACATTTTATCAACTTCGAAGATAGTTCTTAACACATGATCAGCCAAACCAGTGTAAAAAACATAGAACAATTAAGCTTGAAGCTTCCAAAAACCAAAAATATCTTCAATGCAATTAGAAAATATTATATCTAGAACTACAAGTCAAAAGACTTCATCAAAGAGAAATCCAGACCAGAAAAATTTCTCCTGGACCTCAGGCAAAACATAAAAACCCATAGTTCACAACTGGTGAACACAACTCAAACTTATCAACAAACCAATAGCCAAGAATTTGGAAATAAAACCTTCAGCAATCATGACTAACATATCCAAACTGCACAACCATAGAGACAAGTACCAGATCATCATCCTGAATACCTATAAACTTCCTTTAATACAATTTTCTCAATATGATCAACATATACAACCAACAAAAAATAGTAGATAACCAGTTGACCAGCTGACATCAATGACAACACTTTCATTCCTTCTTCCATTCTTGCAACAATCTCCACCTTTTTCATTAATGGAAACACATGATGTGAAAAAACATCAAAGACGCCATACTATTTCTCAAGATATTTATTTTTTCTTCTCCCCCTTAGGAGATCATCTTCCTTGTTACCTAATTATCTTTCTTTCCTTTTCACATGCTTTCTCTCCCCCTTTGACATCAATGGAAAAGGAAAAAAAAAGATATGTTCACTGAATCTTCCTTTGACATGAAAACATAATACTCATAATGAAAACACTTGAAACTACCTACTCCCCCTGAGAGGTAGCCACTAAAACATCAGTCCAAGAAAGATAGAACCATGAATCCATCAGACCGATGCATCTCCAAATGCATCTTCATTTATGAAAGGAGGGGAAATAACCCCTAACTTCTCTCAGAGATACTCAAAAGTATCTTTAGGAAGAGCCTTTGTAAATATATCTGCAATCTAATCTTTTTTTGGAACACACTCAAGCTTGACTTCATTCTCCATAACCTTCTCTCTCAAGAAATGATATCTGATAGATACATGCTTCATTCTCAAGTACATCACAGGATTATTTGAAATGTTAATTGCATTTGTATTATCATAGAAGATAGAGATGTGATCATCATATAGCATTGTGATATCTTTCAATGTTTTCTTCATGCATAGAACTTGTGTACAACAAGATGCAACAACAATATACTTAGCTTCAATAGTAGAAAAAGAGATTGAATCTTTCTTCTTACTCAACCAAGCCACGAACCTACCTCCAAGAAATAATACACCACCACTTGTACTCTTTTTGTCATCAATACTTCTAGCCCAATCTGCATCTTTATAAGAACTAAGTGTAAAGTGAGTATCTTTAGGATACCATAATCCATAATTTGGAGTTCCATTCAAATATTTGAATATTATTTTAACTACAACAACATGTGTTTCCTTTGGATCTTCTTGAAATCTAGCTACAAGATAGACCATATGCATAATATCTAGTCTAGTAGCAGTCAAATACAGTATTCCACCAATCATAGATCTATACTTGCTCTAACCATCCTTAGGTGAATCATCATCTTTACCCAACTTGCAACCAATCACCATAGGTGTACTTATCAGTTTGGAATCATCCATCCCAAACTTCTTCAACATCTCTCTCACATACTTAGATTGTGAAATCAAAATACCTTTCTTTGTTTGATTAATCTATAGCCCAAGAAATAAATTCATCTCCCCAAAGATAAACATTTCAAATTATTTCTACATCTCTTCTGCAAACATCTTGCACATCTTTTCATTTCCTCCAAAGATAATGTCATCAACATATACAACTACAATTGAGGTTTTGTCATTTTCAATCTTAAAGTATAAATTATTGTCTGTCAGAATTGGGACCAATTCCCAAGTCAGATTCTTCTCAATTTGCAAAATTTCTTCTTTCATTGCTTCCTTCCAATGTACATCTTTATAGGCTTCACTTACTCTCTTTGGCTCAATCTCAAAGAATAAACACAAGTTTACTTCAGCAATAGCTTTGCTTTTGGTTAACACACCTTTTGCCTTGTCTCCAATAATCTGATTTTTTGAATGATTCCTCTATACATATTTCAGTGTCCTAGGGGGAATCACCAGAGCATCTTCTCTTTCATTTTGTTCATTATTCTTTTCCTACTCATTTTTATCCTGTTCTTCCAAAATCTCTTCTATTCTTGTATAGTCATGTTCATTAGACACATATCCATCAATAGAATTCTTCACTATTTCATCAACCTTCACATTCAAGCTTTCTACAATATTTCTCGGTCTTTTGTTGAAACATTTGCATGACTTGCTTTTGGTAGAGTATCCAAGAAATATTCCTTCATCACTTCTTGCATCAATATTGCCCAAAGTTTCTTCATCTCTTCTAATCTAGCATTTTCTTCTGAATACATTGAAATATTTAACTATATGAATTCTTGTGTGCCATAACTCATAGGGATCCTTTGTAATATTTTCTCTTTCTTGAACTCAATTGAATACATATACAATAGTATGAATAACTTATTTCTTGTAAACTTCTGGTAATTTGGCTTTAGTGATCATTGACCTAGCAGCCTCTTGAACTATTCTATTTTTCCTTTCAATAACTCCATTCTACTGAGTAGTTCTTGGAGCAGATAATTGTCTCTTTATTCCATTCACTTCACAAAACATATTGAGCTCACGGGAGGTGAATTCTCCACATCTATCAGATCCTAATAATTTTATATTCAAGTTCGCTTAATTTTCAACCATAGCCTTGAATTCTTGAATCTATCTAATGCATCTAATTTCTCTCTAAGAAATTTCACCCATGGATATCTAGAATAATCATAAATTAAAAGCATAAAGTACCTTTCACCAAGTAGACTTCAAACTCTCATAGGACCATAGAGATATGTATGAACCAAATCCAATAATCCAATTGTAGATTGTTCTCTTGATCTATAATGATTTCTTGCCTGCTTCCCAAACTAACAATTCTTGCAAATTGCATTGATAGGCTTTGTAATTCTTGGTAAATCTCTCACGACCTGAACAAAACTAATCCTTTCCAAGTTATCGAAATTCATGTGACACATTCTCCCATGCCATAACTAGTTTTCATTTATCTGAGTCATAAAACATTGTCCATTAGCACCCTTAAGCTGATAAATATTCCCTTTAGATTCCTTTCCTGTAGCAATCAATGTTCCAAATCCTTTTCGGATCTCACATTTCTCATCCTTAAACACATGATCATATCCTTTTCTACACATCTGACCAACACTGAAAAAATTATGCCTTAAAACCTTACCATAGTAAACATCGTCAGTATGATGATTGCCATCAAAACTTACTAAACCTATCCCACATATTTTAGCACTAGTATCATATCCAAACATAACCATACCTCCATCATATTTCTCAAGATTTACAAACTTACTCTTAAAGCCAATCATGTGATGCGAGCAACCACTACCAACTACCTGAAAATTATTTTCTTGCTTAACATGTAGGGTAGAGATAACTGTGCCTTCTTTTTTCTCCTTCTCCTTCTCCAGAGGACTTTCCTTTACCTATTTTTTTGAATTAGTAGAAGTAGGTTCATCCTTGATCACCAAGAACAAGAATTCATTGTTATTTGGATCTTCATATTCTTAATCTTCATCTGAAATAATAGCATTCTCATTTACATAGTAAGCTCTGTTAATATTCTTTCCTTTCTTTTCTTTCTCATATCTTTGTTCATTTATTTTAGCTCTTTCTGGACACTTTGCAGCATAGTGACATATTTCTCCACAACTAAATCTCTTAAAGGTAAAATTATCCTCATACTTAATAGAGCCTTTTCTCATTCTTCTTAAAAAAATAGCTTCTATTTCATCAAAGATTTCTTCATTTGAAACTTCAATTTTTGTAGCTTTAAAAGCAGTCTCTATTTTGTGTCCATTTTTGAGACTCGACTTCCTCATCTCATAAGATGTCAAAAACCCTAACAGCGGATCCTTAGTATAGGTCTTATAATATATAGTCTACTCAATATCACTCACCTTTTCACTGTAAACATCAGGAAGAGTTCTAAGAATATTCTTTACAATCCTGGTTTCATCTACAATAGCGCCAAGAGATAGCATTCCAGCCACCACCTCATCCAATCTATGTACATAAGCTTTGGCATTTTCATCTTCGAACATATGTATAAGAGCAAACTATGTTTCCAAATTCGACAATTTTGCCTCTTTAACCCTTTCATCACCATCATGTGCTCTTTCTAAACCATTACAGACTTCCTTAACTGTCTTCAAGATGAACTTCACTTTATTGTTTGCTTCATGTAATTTGATTTCTTCAGGTGTACTCGGACCATTAGCAGGAGGAGTGTAAGGATTTTTGTAAGCTTTCTCCACATCATATCTACAATACTCAAAATATTCTAACATCAATACTTTCCAAATACCATAATTAGTTCCATCAAATCTCGGATATCAAAGATCATTTTGCTAGCCATCTCGAACCTTCCTCAAGCAGTTAAGCTCCTCACCATGGAACCAAGCTTTGATACCAATTATTGGATAGGACAATTAAGAGGGGGGGTGAATCAATTGTCATAGATTATAACCTTCAATTCAATTACCGAAAATAAGGCATACACTGCTTAAATGATTAATCATCAAATTCCAATGCAGAAACTCAAATCCAATGCACAAACACAATAAAACCAGATTTACGTGGAAAACCCAATGAGGGAAAAAACATGGTGAGGATTAACTCAAACTATAGAGAATATCAAAACTGATTACAAAAGACTATTTTCCTGAGATAAGGCTCACTGCCTACAATAAGGACTCACTGTCCAATAGGGCTATAACTCAGAGTGCTCACTACCATAGAGATACAAAGAAGACAAAGAAGACTTGTTAAAAAGAGACAATAATCCCAATGCAACAAAGGATTCCACCACAATTACTGATCAACTTGCATGAATCATAGAGTTCGCATTATTCTCACTGCATATAGAAACTTAGCATTAAGCTTCACACTAATCTACCACACATAACTCACACACACTTTTTGAATAGCATCAAAGTCACATCTTCTCTTTCACTTATCTTCCTTATTTTATTTTGTACAATTTTCATTACTACCTCGTTCTTTATTTATACTATCTCCAACCTTGAAAAGATACAAAGTCAGCCATCCAACTTCAAATTTAAATTAGGTCAGTGCCAAAACATCCTAGGGTGGAATTAGAATAAGGGTGACCCAAACACATGCTTCACCAAGACCTATAATAGGTCCAACATGCTTCATCAATTTTGACAATAGTTCTTAACACACGGTCAACCAAACTAGTGTAAAACACATAGAACAATCAAGCCTGAAGCTTCCAAAAACCAAAAATATCTTCAATGCAATTAGAATATCTTATCTCTAGAACTGCAAGTCAAAGTACTTCATCAAAGAGAAATCCATATCAACAACATTTCTCCCGGACCTCATCCAAAATACAAAAAACCATAGTTCACAATTGGTGAACACAACTCAAACTTCTCAATGAACAAACAGCCAAGAATCTAGATATAGCAACCTTCAGCAATCATGACTAACATATCTGAACTACACAACCATAGGGACATGTACTAGAACATCAACCTAAATACCTTTAAACTTCCTTTAATACAATTTTCTCAGTATCCTCAACATATATAGTGAACAACAACTAGTAGATAACCAATTGACATCAATGACAACACTTTCATTCCTTATTCCATTCTTGCAACATGAACAAAATGATCACATATTCACATTCCATCTAGAATATATAATTTATTGGCACCTATAAACAAATCCCAAAAATTGCAAAGTCTGATTCTTAATATCGAAGGAATGCAGACCCGATTACTCATACCCATTTACACTGTATAAAGCCAAAATTGTATGTTGAACTACTATCACTTGTAACTTTCAAACTATACATACAAAAAAGCTGAAATCTTGAACATAGATGCACATAATGGTTAGGAATAACATATTATCATAGCATAGGGAGATCTTATCACATGATCAATTGCAAACCAAAATATTGGATTAGGATAGCTTCATTCATTTCATCGGATTAGAGTAAATATAAACAACCAATGTTGATATCAATGAAAACACATTAAAGAATATCTTCATTAATTTCATCTTATTTGTATGGATTCATTTTTTAGGAACTAATATTTATCTCTTTATCATGCTACAAATAAAATTCCCTATCATGTTGAGGAAACGATCAAGGATTAAACCAACATAGGAAGGGAAAGAAGCTAAGAATGCAAAGAAAGAAGCATATATGAGGGAACATCATGAGAAGAAGAAATTGGAAATGATTATCAAAGATATTCCAATTGAAGAGTAACCTCAACCATAAACAAAAGATATTTAATTATTGACACAAAGGTAACAAATGTGAAACCTTTGCGCTATGAGAAATTTGAATAGCGTAGATGGAGACATGTCCTCTACCGCAAGTGAAGATGGAGGGACACCATATACTACATCTCAAGTTGAGAGTACGTCATCACTCGCATGTGAGGAAGGAGGTATGCCATCATTCCCATCTCAACCTCAAGTTACACCATCTATTCCATCCCCGATCAAAGGTATGCCATCTATCCCATCTCATTTAAATATTGATGAAATTTATAATGTTGAGATGAAATTACCTTTGACAAAACCAGATAGAATTTTTCATAGAAAGCCAAAGTATTTGATTAATATTGATGAGAATATTTTGCAGCCAATGGAAGGTAAGATTCCAAAACACACTTGTAGAAGATATGCTCATAAGATTTGGGAGTGTTCTTTGAAAAGTTAAATGAGACCGCAAGATGTCAGTTATTTTTTGAAATGATGTAAAGTATAAAGTATAGGTCCATAATGAAGATTCTTGGGTTGAGAACATTGGAGGCTTAGAGTGAAAAACTATTGTGAAGAATCTAATGAGTGCAGATGAGAGTGTGGGTAAACCTCAAGCTCAAAAGATATTAATTCCACACAACGTGTCATTACATCAACAATAGTAAGTAATCAAATAAGGAAAGATCATCTCATTAGAAATACGAGTCAAGAATTGATAATTAATAAAAAAACTTTATCAAGATCCATTCAAAGGTTCCAAAGAATTTAGGACACCAAAGCCAATGAATTATGAGCATTCTTGAGGAGACTACCATGAAAATATAAACCAATTATTGAAGTATTGAGATCATTAATTGAATACTTTTGGAAGAATAACACAAGGGTATCTCTAAATCAAAGGGATGTGGTAAGAAGGAGAATCAATAGTCAAAACCGTGAGCCACATCAAAATCATTTTTTGGATACGACTCAAACACAATTTTTTGGTACATTTCTAGAGATGTATCCTCAAATTAAAATTTGTAAAAGATATTTTGAAATGCTAAAACCTTTTTATGTCAAGATAAATCACACACACACTACTTGTTGTTATAGATTACATATTGAATTTTCTAACAATTTTGATTTTTATTGGTCTATATGTTTAGATTTGCATACTAATAATGTTTCCAGGATTATGGCATACATGCCCCACCAACATCTTCAAGAGACTTCATATCAACAATTTAATGTCAAAGAGAGGAAGGTAAAATACTCTATAGGAAATTATGCTTGGATGACACATGTTAGCATTGTGGTGTCTTTCAACGTATGCCAATATGTGAACATATGGAAAGCACACATGTGGTTGGAAATGAACTAGTAGAGTTCGGAAAGTATAAAAAGGTGGCCTACAATACAAAAGATGGTAAAGAAGAAAAAAGGTGTGATTTGGTTATTCAACAGATTCTAGTGTATCGGTTTGTGTCTAAATTTGTGACAATATAATGTATGAGTATGCAAGGCATACCCATAGAGATCGATGGTTGGATTTACAATTCAAGTTATGAAAGGACACCTTTCCACTTGGTAGCATTTTTTCAATCATAAAATTTGCAGAGAACTACAGTTTATAGCCATACAATGAAGTGCAATCACAATATTACAACTCCACATAGGTTTTTATACTTGTGCACATCGCATTCACTCATGCAGCTGATTGTATAGAGGATAAAAAGAAGGTATTGAGGGAGTATCACTTTTACATTAGTGGAGATGGAAGACATTCTACAAAGTTCATGCAAGGTTGATTTAATTTTTTCTACCATGATTTGGCTAGGAGGGTCATATCATACTGTAGACATGGAAAATGTACATTTCCGGTTTGGTACACTTGATCCTGATCGCTAACAACATTTCCTCTTAAATCATTTTCTACGCATTTCATCAACACTCTATCTCTTAATTTTATAAATCATTATTTATTAATTTAAGTCTTCTTTTAGTGATTAAATTAATCAATGTAATTTAATTAACCTTACATCCCTGTTTAATTAGATAAATCATTTTATTTAATTAAAATCTCTAAAGTCTTTTTATTAAATTAAATAAATTAAACCTTATTTGATATAACCCAACATGTTCCCTCTAGATTAAATAAATCAAAAACATTTATTTAATAAATCATTTCCTCTCAATTCTTGACTTAAAATTAATTCATAAACTTAAGTCTAAATTGTCACATCACCTAATTCTTCATTAATTTAATCAAAACCATGATTAAGTTAATCCCTTTCACTAAAATTATCTAGAAAATGCAAGTTGCACAATAAATTAAATACTTTGATTTATTAATTCATCTATTTTCCCTCACAAAGCATCAAAAGGGAATACTCCCTCATTTGAATTCAAAAAGCCAAGTGGACTTAGTCCTTACAACAAGGCATTTAAGACCTCTTACATGTCCTTGACCTTGAGCCAGGTGACATTAACTCCATTTCTCTTCCCTCTTCAACAAGTCAACTCACAATTTCAAATTCAAATTTATGCATTTATCATGCACATTGGCCAAAATGTGCTCATTCTTCCTCCAACCACATGTGGACAAGTGGCACAATATCATTGGATCATCCTTTGTCCCACATTGCTCAATCTTGCTCACTTCTTCCAAATTGAAGCCTATAAATTGGAGACTCCTCTCCTCACTTATCATCCACAATCCTCATGCAAAGTTACTCTCTCCAATTGAGAACTAATTTTGCTCATTTCATCCAAGCATTCATCATTTTTCACATTTATATCAAAGTTATGCTCAAATAACTTTGGAGATTTGACCATTTCTATATCATCCACATTGCAACCTAGGAATTGGGAAAGGGCCAATTGCAACACTCCATTGGCACCAATTCCCCCATGGGATCATCAATCTATTGGCTAGATTAGGATTTACTTTCATGTTATTTGAGTTTTTTCTTCATTTCCTAATAGTTAGTTTAAATAGATGGATTTCATGAAGAATCTCTCACTCTTGTATTGCATTTCAATCTAACATCTAACCATATTTGTTGCTCTTGTGCATTTTCAAGTTTAGGGGTTCACACATACAATCAACATATAATATTCTTGGATAATTGTGCATCATAATTCAAGAACTTGTGGATATTCTATTGGTTGAGCAGGATGCATGCTATTACATTTCTTTAGCATATATGGAGCTTTTGTGAAGCTGAGCATGGAAATGGGGAGCATGATGTTGTAGGAGCATGTATCAAAAGAGCATTAGCATGAGAAGAGTTAAAGTATAAAGATAATACAAAGTAGACAGATGCAAAATCAATCATCAAGTGGTGTAATGCTTCGATGGGTCCAGGTAATGAAGGTAAGTCTTCAATTCATAGATTTTCTTGGTTGATATATGATACTAACATTGCATCATCTGAGGATTTTTGTACACTGATAGTATCAAGAGAGCTACACTCTTTCAGAAGCTTAAATGTAGGTTAAATGGAGTATCTATATGCGAAAGATGGCATCCTTTTGTTCTTCATGTACAATTCAAGCTTGGAATGAGTGTGAGACAAAGGAGTGGGTTGACGAATGGTGGTTAATTTATCTTATCCCACTTGACAAATATCAACCCTCGACAACACTGTAAATTACACAGATGGAATCATTAGTTGAATTTGACCACATATTAGATCTAGTTCAACTAGGTAATATATCTACTTGTATATTTTTTGAAATTCCTAATGTTATATTACTTTGTAGTGTTTTTGTAATGTTGACTAATTTCATCTAATTTTCTACTCATATCAATGTAGGGCATGTTTATGTAGTTATTACAGATGAAGACAATCAAGAGGGAACAAATTCTTAATTATGTTGTTGTGTTGAGGCCAAAAGGAAATTGGAGGTCGCAGTTATAGATGGAGAAAGCATTGAATACCCTGTAGGCTTACTAGTTGTTATTATTAGAACACAATGATCTACTAAGAGAGGGGGTGAATCAGTAGATAATAAAACTTTAGCCCTCAAAAACTTAATGTAGATTAATCCTTAGCTCCAAATACTTTGTGCATATTTCTTACTCAAACTCTTACTATGTAGATTGAAAACTAAAGAATGCAAACATAAACATGCAATCAACACAAATGCCCACAACACTAGATATGTGTGGAAAACCCAAGATGGGAAAAACCACGGTGACAAAAGTTGCTTGAGGCTACTACTCAAATCTTGCATCACAAATGAAATATTTGTTACAATGTTTAGGGCTACAACCCAAGGAAGCTTCAACCCCCTAATTTAGAAGCTACAACTTCAAAGATGCAACAACACCCTAATTTAGAAGCAAGAACTTCAAGGATGAAACAACACCCTAATTTAGGAGCTACAACTCCAAGGAAGCAACAACTCACTAGTTTTAGAAGCAAATAGTTCAAGGATGCAACAACATCCTAATCTAAGCTACAACTTATTGCAATGAGGCTACAACCTCTATGATAAAAATTCCAATTATGGATAGACTTGGTTATGCAAAACCTATGATGCATCATTACATTTAGTTCTTTGTCACATTTATTGCAACTCACACTCTACTACTGAAACTATACTCTTAGCAACACACCCCTGCTCTACACATAGAACAATCACTATTCTATATTGTTGCAATACACCTCTTTCCCTTTTTGTAGTGTCTCACACATCTGCACTCTCTTGAATGCAGACCTAGATGATGTTTTTTATTATAGTCTAGGACTTTTCAAATGCATTCACTGTCTACTACACATCTCTCTCTTTTTCTTGTAGACTTACTAAATCACACCACTCTACCTATCTCTTTAGCATACTCAAAAAGATGTAACTCTATTTAGTACTCCATACAATTGAAAGTGTTTCTCTTTATTCGTGCACACTTACTCCAGACATCTAACTTTGACAATATCTAATTGTCATCTTTCTCCACTAGCTTGCAATCTCTACCTCGAGATTATCTCCATCGTCCAGATCATCTCTAGCTTGTTGTTAGGTTTTTATTTACATACTAACTTCATCAGCAAGTTTCCTTTACCTTGAGCCACAAACACCACTATCCAATTCATCATAAAGACATCTAATAGAATTTACCAGATATTGCAATATCTTGCATCAAGCCACTTAACATTTAATTCAGTTACAAATAATTTTCCCAAATTAGCTCTCTATTAACCCTAGAATCTGATTATGCATTGAATGAATTATGTTGTCCATTCAATCTGATTTGGTCTTGATCACCTCTGCAATCTGTGCCCCCATCTTGAAGATCAAATCTTCATTTAAATTGGTCACTGGTACAGTTGGACCAATTAATTCCTTCCTCTATGTTGGTTTTCAGTCCAAACCCTTGTTGACATTGTCGTAGTCGTTTTAAATTTTTATCTTTGAATTTTGCCCATCAATCGTCTTCTTTTGTGCCCTGATCCTACAATACTCTATTCATCATCATGCCTTTAAACCCTGACCATTGGATAAGTGATCGTTCAAATCTCCATCTTCGATCTTAGGGGTGTTCATCATGTTGCTCCGTTGAAGAGACACATACCATAGTCTCACCAATGTCTATCATTCTCTTCGATATGAATCATCTTCGAGTACATGAACCCACATGAAATCTATCCTCCATGTCATGACCACATAATTCATAACACCAAAGTGAATTAGCATATTGAGAAATTTATCTTCGCCACCTGTTGGCCTTCATCATGATCCACCATCATCACCATCCTGTCAGGTCCCACTTAGCTTATCGTTTTGTCGAAGAGACAACTTCTAGACTCCTACCAATACACCAATTTCACTATAATGAGATAGATATCATGCTATCAAAGAGACATCAACTCCACTCTCATCAACATGGAATTTTCATGCTAGTACCATTTGCTTCTATAGACAAGTGGTCCCCATGCCATCGTGTCACCACATGTTACCATTCGATATTGCTTCCTACCATGTGTCATCCTTTCGTTCACTTTCTGACTATACCATCAATGGACGTCATCCTTATCTTATCGTGTCTCACTGCCATGTCCACCTTATTGGGTCCCATTGTCATCATTTATTATCTCATCACCCAATCGTAGGGACTAGGTCCATAGTCCTATTGATATCACTTTGTTTGTCTAATGAAGGTTATCATCATTGCATCGAGGGGACACCCATGAAAATCCCTTTGAGATGACTAAGTCACTTCAATGAAGAAAACAACACCCATACATCATTTGATTCAGAGGTGGGGATCAATAAAACATAATTATTGCATATTTCACAATAATAATTACATCTATGTTTCAAGTTTCAAGGTTTCTTACTTGACTATCCCAAATCAGCAACATTGAACTATAAGGCTACAACTGCCAACCATGCACTATGGGTTCAAAACCTTGAATCCGACACTTGAAAAAATTTCTAAAAATTGATAATACCCTAACCAATTTAATCTAGCCACTCAAGGATTTAAGGGTCTCCATCCAGGGGTTCTTCCTTCATAAGCTACCTTGCATCCTTATAGCACTCCAAAACAGGGTTGTTACTCATAACTTCAAGAGAATACCTCATTCTATAATTGCAAAGACATATTTGGATACCCTTTTGGACTTTTTAAAATATATCAAAAATATAGTATGGCTTACTTTGTAACATAAGGTTCAAAAATGGATGGTTATGCTATCCTTAAACCCTAAGTAGGCCACTTTTACAAAGAAAAGTATGTGGAAATAAAAACCCAAATTAGTTTAACCAATAAAAGGGTTCTAAAACCTCATATAAGGTCTCCCTATGAAGTTTTTATCATCCCAACTCCTCACAAATTTGTTGTTCCACAAATTCACTACTCTACCTATCCTTTCCAAGCTTATTCACAAGGGGTTTATTGAACCTCTATATTCCAGGGGTCTAGACTCCAATCCATCACCTCAAAAATATCAAATATTACCTTCACATTCTCACCAAACCCTCACAAACCAATTTCCATAATTCTTTCATCAAACTCTAACACCTAGCCATCAATTTAAGCATAAAACCCATGAAAAATCACCTAGGGCATCATCATATTTGCACAAGAGCTCACCCCCTGCTCCTACAAACTTCAAATAATATAATATACCCTATTTACTCCAACTCCACCAAGTTTTAATAGGTTTCACTAGGTGGAATGGGTTTTATGCCATTTTCTTGTGTTCAAACCCTCAAAATAAAGGGTTTCTAAACCACTTCCAGAAAATCTGCAATAACTCGCTTGAAACTCAACCAAATTACATGATACCAAATGAAAAAGAAATAAGGTTCATATATCTACCACATATATTTGGTTATGCATGAGCTCCTATCCATACAGGGTCATACAATGGCCTGAAACAACATAAATTGTTGGAATTTTATAAGAAAACAATGTTATTTTGGATTCATTTCATCTTCAAAACCCACAGCAAAATTTACAATGATGCACAAGGAATTTTTATGCCTTTTACAACTTATTGTAACCACCATAAACTAACTAATCAACTTATACATGATCTTAACTCTTCATATTCCCATTCTTGCATTTTTGCGACTTTTCAATATGACAATTTTGCAAGAATTGACAAGTTTCACATAACTTGCCAAATGAACCTCAAAATGACACTCTAAGACTCAAAACCAGTACAAACAAGTTTAATATGGTATTTTTACCTTATTACATGGTTCAAACACCAATTAAGTCAAAATTCGACAAGAAGGTCTCATGGAGGCATGAAATTCTATGGTGCTCCTCCACCATACTCCTCATGGAAAAAGAACTGAAGTCCCTTGAGTGAGAATCTACAATAATATATTCCTATATGGAAAATGAATCTCCCTAATAACTTGCAACCACAATAAAGTGTGAAAATTAAAAAATCAAAAGGTAAATCTACAACTTCCACATCATTCCATTGCTTTTATTTTTCATTTCCAACATTTAGTTGCTTTCCTTCTTCTTGATAGATGTCATATAATGTCATATCACCTTGTTGATCTTCCATAGTCTGCCAAATTTGCAACTGCTACATCTCAATCTTCCATCTCTCTTCCATTCTTTCTTGCATCTATTTTATTTTTTCCAAAGCCTACCTTAGCTCTTTTATCTCTTGGTAAATTTCCATTTGTTTTCCCTTATCTTTTTCCTTCTTTATCTCGTTTCCCTCTCTTTTTCTTTCTTGTTTCTTCTTTTGTGAACCCTCAGCCTACAAGTACCTCTTCAACGCATCCATTCTTATCTCTTTTTCAAGAAAGTATCTTTCACCTTGTTTCTCTTGTCTTTGTGACACCCCAACTAGGTTTCTTCTCTTCTTCACTACCTAGTCTCTTGGAATCCAGGTTCTCTTTTCAACCTGCAAAAAGACAACACAAAAACACAACCTTCTTTTCCAAAAGTCTTCTAGCTCTTATACCAATTGATGTAGAGGTGGGTTTCAACTCAACATAATTATGGAATATTTCACAACAATGATTACATCTATGTTTCAAGTTTCAAGGTTTCTTACTTGACTATCCCAAATCAACAACATTAAAAACTATAAGGCTACAAACACCAACCATGCACTATGGGTTCAAAACCTTCAATCCCACACTTGAACCACTTTATGAAAGGTTATAATACCCTAACCAATGCAATCTAACCACTCAAGGAGTTAGGGATCTCCAACCAAGGGTTCTTCCTTCACAAGCTACCTTCCATCCTTATAGCACTCCAAAACAGGACTGTTACTCATAACTTCAAGAGAAGACCTCATTGTAGAACTATAAAGACATATTTGGATACCCTTTTGGACGTTTTAAAATATATCAAAAATTCAATGTCTTACTTTCTAACATAAGGCTAAAAATGGGTTGTTATGTTGTCCTTAAGCCTTAATTAGGCCACTTTTACAAAGAAAGTATGTGTAAATCAAAACCCAAACTTCCCTTAACCACTCTATGGGTTCTAACACCTCATATAATGTCTCCCTATTCAGTTTTTATCATCCCAACTCCTCACAATTTTTTTGTTCCACGAATTCACTATTCTACCTATCCTTTCCAAGCTTATTCACAAGGGGTTTATTGAACCTCTATATTCCAAGGATCTAGAATCCAAGAAAAAACCTCAAAAATATCAAATATAACTTGAAGATTCTCACAAAACCCTCGCAAACCAATTCCCATAAGTCTTTCATCAAACTCTAACACCTAGCCATCAATTTAAGCATAAAACCCATGAAAAATCACCTAGGGCATCATCATATTTCCACAAGAGCTCACCCCCTGGTCCTACAAAATTAACATAATATAATATACCCTATTTAATCCCACTCCACCAATTTTTAATGGTTTTCACTAGGTGGAATGGGTTTTATGCCATTTTCTTGTGTTCAAACCCTCAAAATAAAGGGTTTCTAAACCACTTCCAGAAAATCTGCAATAACTCGCTTGAAACTCAACCAAATTACATGATACCAAATGAAATAGAAATAATATTCATATTTCTACCACATAAATTTGGTTATGCATGAGCTCCTATCCATACAGGGTCATACAATGGCCCGAAACAACATAAAATGTTGGAATTTTATAAGAAAATAGTGTTATTTTGGATTCATTTCATCCTCAAAACCCACACCAAAATTTACAATGATGCACAAGGAATTTTTATGCCTTTTAAAACTTATTTAAACCACCATAAACTAACTAATCAACTTATGCATGATCTTAACTCTTCATATTCCCATTCTTGCATTTTTGCGACTTTTCAATATGACAATTTTGCAAGAATTGACAAGTTTTACATAACTTGCCAAATGACCCTCAAAATGACACTCTAAGACTCAAAACCAGTACAAACAAGTTTAATATGGTATTTTTACCTTATTACATGGTTCAAACACCAATTAAGACAAAATTTGACAAAAAGGCCTCTTGGAGGCATGAAATTCTCTGGTGCTCCTGCACCATACTCCCCATGGAAAAAGAACTCAAGTCCCTTGAGTGAGAACCTGCAATAATATATTCCTGTATGCAAAATAACTCTCCCTCATAACCTGCAACCACAATAAAGTGTGAAAAGTAAAAATCAAAAGGTAAATCTACTACTTCCACATCATTCCATTCCTTGCATTTGTCATTTCCAACATGTAGTTGCTTTCCTTCTTCTTGATAGATGTCATATAATGTCATATCACCTTGTTGATATTCCATAGTCTACTTCATTTTAAACTTAGGTCTATCCTTCCTTTCAATTTCAACAAGAAATATGAGGATTCCTTCCTTATCCTTGTTCCCTTGAAATGTAACTATGATCTATTCACATATTTTTTTCACCTTTCCCATCTAATATTCTACCCATATAACTACTGCTTTATCAAGTTCCTTAACCTCTTCTATGAAAAAATTTGAATCACTACTATCCTCCTTTGAAAAAATTGAAGAGAATGCCATATCAACATACCTTTTATACCAACCTTGACCTTAAACAAATCATATCTTGACAGCAACTCAACATCATTTCCCTCCAAATTCTAATTCTTCATGTCTACTATCTTAGTGCCTTCAAATTCTAAAATGGCTAAAACCTGCATGTGCTCTTCTTCTTCTACCATCATCACCTTCCTTTATCAACAATGTTTCCTTCACATCTATTTTTATTGTCTCCTCTTGTATTCTCCTCTGAATAATCTTTCTAATAGGCCATGTAACCTTCCTATTAATTGATAAGTTCCAAATTTGCAACTGCTACATCTCAATCTTCCATATCTCGTCCATTCTTTCTTGCATCTCTTTTATTTTTTCCAAAGCCTACCTCAGCTCTTTTATCTCTTGGTAAATTTCCATTTGTTTTGCCTTCTCTTTTTCCTTCTTCATCTCATTTCCCTCTCTTTTTCTTTCTTGTTTCTTCTTTTGTGACCCCTCAGCCTACAAGTACCTCTTCAATGCATCCATTCTTCTCTCTTTTTCAAGAAAGTCTCTTTCACCTTGTTTCTCTTGTCTTTGTGACACCTCAACTAGGTTTCCTCTCTTCTTCACTACCTAGTCTCTTTGCATCCAGGTTCTCTTTTCAACCTGCAAAAAGACAACACAAAAACACACAACCTTCCTTTCCCAGAGTCTTCTAGCTTTGATACCAATTGATGCAAAGGTGGGTTTCAACTCAACATAATGATGGAATATTTCACAACAATGATTACATCTATGTTTCAAGTTTCAAGGTTTCTTACTTGACTGTCTCAAATCAACAACATTAAACTATAAGGCTACAAGCACCAACCATGCACTATGGGTTCAAAACCTTCAATCCCACACTTGAACCACTTTCTCAAAGGTTAGAATACCCTAACCAACACAATCTAACCACTCAGGGCGTAAGGGATCTCCAACCAAGGGTTCTTCCTTCATAAGCTACCTTGCATCCTTATAGCACTCCAAAACAGGATTGTTACTCATAACTTCAAGAGAAGAGCTCATTATATTACTATAAAGACATATTTGGATACCCTTTTGGACGTTTTAAAACATATCAAAAATTCAATGTCTTACTTTCTAACATGAGGCTAAAAATGGGTTGTTATGTTGTCCTTAAGCCTTAATTAGGCCACTTTTACAAAGAAAGTATGTGTAAATCAAAACCCAATCTTCCCTTAACCACTCTATGGGTTCTAACACCTCATATAATGTCTCCCTATTTAGTTTTTATGGTCCCAAATCCTCACAAATGTTTTGTTCCACGAATTCACTATTCGACCTATCCTTTCCAAGCTTATTCACAAGGGGTTTATTGAACCTCTATATTCCAGGGATCTAGACTCCAAGAAAACACCTCAAAAATATCAAATATAACTTGAAGATTCTCCCAAAACCCTCACAAACCAATTCCCATAAGTCTTTCATCAAACTCTAACACCTAGCCATCAATTTAAGCTTAAAACCCATGAAAAATCACCTAAGGCATCATCATATTTCCACAAGACTTCACATCATGTAATATACCCTATTTTCTCCCATTCCACCAAGTTTTAACAGGTTTTGCTAGGTGTAAAGGGTTTTATTCGATTTTCTTGTGTTCATACCCTCAAAGTCAACCGCGCGGCGCTATATAGCACCGCATTTTTTCCAAACTCTGCCACTTTTGAAAAATCCACCATGGGAAAATAGTGAAGTTTTAAATTAACATGTGCTTTTTAAATTTAGGAATTTTTAATCTTTAATTTGGTTTTCTATCTTTATTGCTCTCTGGTTTTCTATCATTTTGCAGGTTGAAGCAAAGGAGGAAGTTTATCATGACACCATATTCACTAAACGCAAAGTGTTTTTAAACACTAAATTGTTCATTAACACTATTCAAAAAATTTGTTAAACATCTTTGACCTTAGGAATACCAAATTCAGTTTGGGTTAAAAAGAACAAGCAACTTTATTTTTCATAATACCATGCCTTTTTTTTTTTTTTCTATGTTGTACAAAGTGTTTTTCAACACTCTTTAAATAATTTGATAAGTTCATTGATCTTAGGACACTGTTTTTCCATTGGGTTCTAAAATAAACAAAATAATTTCTTTTCTTTTCAAAAGTTGCCAAGGGGCTAAAAAGAACTTTAGACAAACACACTAGATTTTGTTTAAAGGATTAAAAAAATTGAACAAGGCAATCTCACACTTCATTTGGTGCTTAAAAAGAATTCATCATTGCTTTGAGGTCTAAAATTAACAAGTGTTTTCAATATTTTTCAACCTTTTTTACAAGTTAATATCATTCAAAATGTGTATGTGCTTCTCTCGTGCTTCATTGCGATCTTGAGAATCAAAAACATTTTGGTGATATTAGGTTGTTAAAAAGATTGCCTCCACATTTCAATTTGGGAACTTAATAAATGAACAAAACATGTGAGTGTGAATAAACTTATTGTGAGTGTTCTCCTTTTTTTTTTAAACAAAGGTTGATCAAACTATGAAAATGTTTTTTCGTTATTATTTATCTTAGAGGGCCTACCTTGTGGGAAAAAGTACTCACCCAAGGGAATGACCCAACCAGGAACACGCTAAAGCCAAGCGACTTCCAACCGATATATAAGTGTGGATTCTTGAGGAAAGTTCAAGAATCATGAGGATTATTCCGACGCGATGGACAACAATGTACTCTCGCCGATGTTGGATAATCCCCCATGAACGGAATGCCCACATTAGAACTTTTGTTTAGAAAAATCCAAAACCTTGTCTATCTTGTTGGTGCAAAAGGTCATTTCCTTTGAAGCTACCCCAAGTTATACATGTGGTCTTGTTATAGAAATGGAAAGTATTCCATGGGAGAGTCATGGGTACTAATGCTTGGCTGACCTGAGAAGTGTGTGCCATGGAGGGGAGCCAGTGTGGTCAAGCATTTAGCCATTCACGCAAGATATGCACAGCTGGATTTATCCAAGTGGGAACCCAACAAGATATTGCCTCATCATTCTAGGATTGTAAAAGTTTTGAAAGAAAAACACATTGCTTGGTTCTCGAAAATGCTTGAAAAAAAAACATTCAGAAGACCTTCAAATTTCAAACCCCTTGTTAGAAACAAATACTCTTGATGAATTTAAACACTCTTTCTTTCCCTTGGAATCATATTCCTAGAGGTTTCTAAGTGCACAAATTCTACCATCATTTTTTTTTAACAAAGGTTAAACATTAGGAAATTTTGCTCTATTTTCCTTGATTCCCACACAATGGACCTTGTGGGATGAGAAAGAAATTGGGACACTAGATATATAGTTTGAAACTTAAGCAAGCAAGTGTCTTTGATAAAAAGAAATTCATTGAACCAAGATAAGGAGACAAATTGAACTTCATGTGTGTTGTTTCCAATGATTTCCTGCAAGATCAAAATCCCAAAACCAAAGTTCAAGAAAATTAGTCTAAAAACCTATGAGCAATGCCTTCAAATGCTCTTTGAAGTAAGGGAAATACTTGTATACAACTTTTACAAAAAGGCCTCAAGGAATAATCCAGCATTGTATGCATTTTATTGTCAACAAAATCTCAAACTTTTTGAAAGGTTTGCTTTTCTCCCATATAAAGTCTAGCATGTTCTTCAATACCAAGTTTTTGTAGAGAGATTCATGTCTAGGGTAAGGTTCAAGATGAAAGTCATCATCCTCATTCATTCCTCCATCAACCAAATCTCATTTCATCAACAAATCTTTTGTGAACTCTAGAAAAATCTATCATGCTAAACTTAAAGGGCTAAACCAACATCACCCTATCTTGGCTTAACACACCTAGCCAAAATAGTCAATACCCCTTGGACAAATTTACCTCTAGGATAACGCAACTTCCTTAGGTCTACTAGTCCACAAATCACATTGGCTTAATGCACTTAGCCAATTCATCCATTTGTGCAAGTTCCCCTAGGATAACACAACTTCCTAGGGAATACAACTTCACAGCAATCTTGTTTGACTTAACGCATCTAGTAAAATTATCACAATCAATCTAAAAGCCCTTACAAGTTTAGCATATAACTTCAAAAGTTCTTCAAAAGGTTTCATTCACTCATCCCATCCGTTTAGCCCATCACCATTACCAGCATCTTTGATCATTTAGCTTCCCTAGTTCTTCTCTTTTGGACCTAAAAGGTTAGGATTGAAAAAATCCCTATTTTTTATGGTCCAAACAAGATCTCAATACAAGAAGAACATGGAGAATGTCAGAGAAATATTAACTTCTTTGGACATGAGTCAGTTAACCTCCAAAGTGAACCTAGCGGGATCAAGCAATCTCCCAAGTAACTCTCCCTTATCATCACAAAATCCTCAAGAGGAGATTCATCAAGAGGACATCACGAATGAAGACATGGGGATGACACAATCTGAAGTCATGAAGATGGTTCAAAATCTAGAGAACCACAAAATTGTCAGTGCTATGTTCAAATACTTAAATATGCTGGCAGGAGGGGGGTTCCAGTACCCTTTCAACCTTGATGCAAGCACTAGTACATATGTACCTCTTACAAATGCACCTCCAATGTCAAATGTCAATCAAGAAATATCTCACACCACATCAGCCATCACACGAACCTCGCCGAATGTAAATAGGGGAGTGCCATGTTCTAAGAATTACAAAGGCATCACCTTGGGGCTAACAAAGAGGCAGTCATCACCACCATGCTGGTTAATTTTGTCTCAGAAAATATATCCCACCCATACGTCCTGCTCACCTTCCATAACCACGTTGGCTCATCTTTGTTCCGTGCAACACTAGACTGTCAATCAAACATACAAAATTCTCTACCACTTGGAGAAGGAGGCTTGTTTGGAACAGCTAACGTTGCTAATCCTTTTTTTCAGGGTAACATTCCATCTCTTCCCCCATTTTAATTCACAACCGCATCACCTTTGGGATTGGGTTTTCCTCCTCTCAACATCGATGGTTTCTTGGAACCAAACAATCTAAACATCACACCCAATTCCGTATTCTTGCCCACATCATCACAACAAGTGTCAACCATTTAAGCCACTACATCAATTGGTCCTCAAATATCCCAAAGCATACCATCTCAAGGACCAATCATCTCAACCACCCCTCCAACAACCCAAATCCCAATCACCACCACAATCCCTCCACCCGTCACAACGGGCAGCATGATTCCTGTTCCACCACCAATCCCACCAAAAGCCAATACGACAAACTCATTCACCACGCTAATCCAAACCCTTCAAAAGGACAACCAACAAAGACTACTCTAGCAAAAGTAGCAAGCGCAAGCATAAGCTCAAGCGCAAGCAAAAGCTCAAGCACAAGCACAATCTCAAGCGCAAGCACAAGCTCAAGTACAAGCTCAAGCCCAAGCACAAGCACATGCTCAAGCGCAAGCGCAAGCTCAAGTACAAACCCAAGCTCAAGCCCAAGCTCAAGCCCAAGCTCTAGCTCTAGCCCAAGCTCAGGCCCAACAACAAGCATAAGCCCAATACCAAGCGCAATTGCAAGTAATCCATCTACAAGCATGCCAACAAGCCCTGCAAGACTTTCAGGCACAACAAAAACCTAAACAACAAGCTTTGTTGGCACAACAGAAGCTTAACTAACAACAAGCTTTGCTAGTGCAACAGCAGCTAGACCAACAACAAGCTTTACTAGCACAACAATAGATTGATCAACAACAGGCTTCATGGGAACAACAACAGATGGACCAACAACAAGCATTTTTGGAACAACAGCAACAAGATCAACAACAAGTGTTGTTGATGCAAATGCAGGCATACAAACAGGATTTGAACGCACAATAGAGTTTGCAGCAAATGCCCACTAGTACTCCCCCGACCCATCAAACACCTCAAACACCTCACAAATCCTTCATTCCACCTCCTGACCTAAGCAGGGATGTAGCAACACAAATCAAACTACTTTCGTAGCAAGTGTTGGACTTACAAGTAGGAAAAACCACAAGAACACCATGCAACTTGTGCCCTTACCGTTTCAATAGAAGTCTCACCATGATACCATTCCCAAAGGGATTCGAGATCCCCAAATTTGACAAGTACAATGGAATGGGTAACCCTGAAAACCATGTCAGGGAATTTCAGGTGCATTGCATGGAAGTCGCATATGATGACATGTATCTAATGCAACTCTTCCCTCATAGTCTGACTGGTCCAACCATGGAATGGTTTTCTCGCCTACCCACGGGAATTAAAACATTTGAGGAAATCGTGGAAGACTTCCTTAAGAATTACACTTTCACTATGGGTGCGGATGTTGGTTTGGAAGAACTGTCTGCACTCAAACAAAGAAAAGGGGAGCTATTCAAATCCTTCTTACAAAGATGGCAATCCAAGGCCAATCAGACCAAGTGGGCCATGCCAAAGGAACAACAAGTTCGCACCATCATAACGAATCAAGATGAAAACTTGGCATTCTACTTGAAAATGTAGTGCATCACATCATATGACCAACTAATCCCAAAGGCGCTCAACATCGAAAGAGCCCTTACTGCGCAAGGAGGTGCACCAACATTCACTCCACCATAGGATAACCACCTGTCTAACAACTACAATGATAAACCTCAAACTTGGTTGAGGAATAAAAATAGCACAAATCACGACATGGTCAATGTTAAAGTGGTCATCAGTGCCCCTAAGCAAAATACCCAAACCCATCATCAACCGCAAAATCATAATCACAACAATGTGCAGACTAATGTGGTAGTTGCACAGCAACAACCAAATCCCACTAATCAAATCAACAACTTGGGTAATCAAGGAGGACCACCTCCCCGCAACAAGTATCCCCCCAAGCGTAGATTCACAGCTCTTGGTGAATCGATTGAGTCCATAATGAAGAAGCTGGTCAAAGAGAATCTAATTAAAGTCTCTAACTCAAAGAAATACACAGAACCCATGACCAAGCCACCATGGTATAATGAGAATCTCCTTTGTGAATTTTACAAAGTTAAAGGACATACCACCGCCAATTGCATAAGACTCAAAAATATCATCCAAGACCTCATTGAGGATAAAATTATCAATATTGAGCAGCTTGCCGGAAACCAAGACCTAAAAATATACACGAATCCGATGCTGAACCACAACTAGGGTAACAATCAAGGAAATAATCAAGGGAACAATAAGGGCAAGCAAAAGTATGCTAGTGCTAATCTAGTATACAAGGAGATAGTTGGATGCGTTGATGAGATGGTCACCATCATAAATGTCAAAGGAGCCAACGACGACTGTGGAGTCACCACAAGTGGCAGAAAAGTTACCATTACCGAGGCACCAACTAAGACCCCCATTTATAATAAAAAATCCATTCCCTATGATTACAATTTCATTGACCAGCTAAAGATAAATCCCACCCAAATCTCCATCATGGAACTATTGAAAATATTCGCCGCCCATAGGAAGATCCTTGATGAAGCACTAGATGTGTCCATCGTCACTGCCACCCTTGACACAGAACAATTCTAGGCTATGGTGGGTAACATCGTTACCCAAAATCTCATTACATTTTTAGACCAAGATTTCCCTCTGCAACCGTCTCATAACCGCACACTCCACCTCCAAGTACTAGTCCATAAAAAGAAAGTCAAACGAGTCTTGGTGGATGGAGGTGCAGGCCTTAATATTTGTTCTCTAAAGTTCATAAAGAAATTGGGATTCACCGAGGATTCCATCAATAAGAACAAAAGCATCACAATAAGGGTGTATGACGACCAAGAAAGAGTGTCTCAGGGCACTATCAAAATCCCCATCCAAGTGGGGCTGGAAACTATGGAAACCACCTGTCAGGTCCTTGACCTCGACCTACCATACAACATCCTCCTGGGATGCCTATGGATACATTGAATGAAGATAGTGGCCTCGACTTATCACCAATGCATCAAGTTCTCACATCAGAATGAGGAGATCACTATATATGGGAATCCCGAACCCTTTGCTTACTGCAAAAACTTGGAAGCCAAGTTTTATAAGATCCCTCAAGTACCCAAAAATGATGAAGGACCATCTACTTCATACATAGACCTAGCCAATCTCACTTCCAATTCTATGATAGAGACACCCGCCATCCCTGACATATCTGAAATCAAAAACATGATCCAAGACAATGGATGCGGTGATTATAAAATGAAAAGAAATGAATTTGTTGTAGGAGAGTTACCACAATCTCCTAGGTCACATGGACAACCCCAGCCAGTTCAAACACTTGTCCACACTATTAGAACAGAACCCTATGGATTCCACCATTGGGGGGATCTTAGTCGAGAGAATTTGGACGAAGAGGACATCTCAAACACACTATACCAAGATGAAAGACCCACTCCCACCCTACCGATGGAGGAAACTAACAGAGGGTTACAAATGATGTTTGGTATGGGCTATAACAGGAATGAAAGCCTTGGAAGAAACAGTGATGGACAGTTGGAGCCCATCATTGTAGAAAGAAGAATACGAAACCTTGGCCTTGGGTATACTCCTCTGAGTATAACCGTACATGGTAGAGTTACTCCGAGAAGAGCAATCAGGTCCTCTCCTCGGGTAATAACAAACACTCCTAGATGACCTGTATGCCTAGGTATCCCACTTGACAACTTCAATTTTGACGTCACCGATGTTTGTGCTAATAGTGACGATGATGATACCATAGTAGGTCTCCCTAAGCTCTTTGAGGATTCCACCCTACTAATGGTTAGTGCCTCCACAACTGAGTCAAACCAACAAACCCACCGAATCACCTTAGTACACCCGCAACTCATCGATCATGATCAACGAGGACCACCAGTTCTCGAATCATTCAAAAACAATGAGGCGCTCTTGAAATTCATGGGACGAAGGGATGCAGTCCCATGTGGGGATCATAAGGCCGACTTTAATATCACATTGGACACACAAGTATACTATGGGGAGAGGATTGAGTCCTTCAGTCGCAAAAGGAAAATATCGAGAATAAGCTCGAGGTTATTGAGTGAAAACCACTTTGTGGTGCTCTCTAACCACAAAACAGTAAAAATAAAGGACACATCCAATGGTGAAAACCTCTCTAAGGCGCCAAAGGATGAAGGATTCAATCTCCCCCCTGTAGCTCTACATCAAGAAAAGTCAACAGTCTTGGCAAAGCAATGCAACCCTATCAACTTGGGAACAGAAACAGAGCCGCAAATCACATTCTACACTCAAACACTTCAAACAGAAGAACAAGAACTATTGGTGGCATTCTTAAGAGAAAGAAAGGTAAAATTCGCTGGACTTATGCCGACATGCCAGGTCTAGACCCGAAAGTAGTAGTTCATCATTTGGTTGTTCATCCTAAAGCAAAACTAGTCAAACAAAAGTTAAGAAAGATGCACCTACAAATAGCCTTGCTCGTTAAGATTGAACTACAAAAGCTCCTGGATGTTGGCTTCATACACCCAATTGACTATCTAGAGTGGGTATATAATCTTGTGCCAGTCTCAAAACCGAATGGGGGCATCCGCATCTGCACGGATTTTAGAGATCTAAACAAAGCATCTCCTAAGGATGATTTTCCACTACCCAACATTGACATGATAGTGGACATGATAGTCGGCATGAGATGCTATCCCTAATGGACGGCTTCTCAAGATACAATCAAATCATGATAGCAAAGGAGGACCAGCGCAAGACCACCTTTACATGTCCTTGGGGCACCTACTGTTGGAATGTGATGCCATTTGGGCTAAAGAAAGTAGGAGCTACATACCAAAGAGTAATGACACTGATCTTCCATGAGATGATCCACAAAATTGTCGAAGATTATGTGGATGACATATTGGCTAGACCAAAGTAAAGGCAAGATCACATAGCGACATTAAGTGCAATCTTTGACAGGATAGAACAATACAAGGTTAGACTCAATCCAAAGAAATGTGTATTTGGGGTACAATCAGGAAAGCTATTGGGATACATAGTTTCAATGAGAAGGATAGAGGTGGATCCTGCAAAAGTAAAAGAAATCCTTGATATGGAAGCACCCAGAACATTAAAACAACTCAGAGGATTACAAGGTAGACTCCAGTCCATCCGAAGATTCATAGCACAACTGGTAGATAAGTAGATTGCCTATTCACACCTGCTCCACAAACATGCATCAAGTGTAAATAAAACACTCTCTATCCACCAAGATCTGCATGACTCACTCATCCATTCCATCACATTCAATTTATCCTCCATACACCCATTCCCTCGCATCCATACCATATCCTGAGCTGGTGTCCATATCATATTCCACCATAGCACTACTTGGCATATTCCTAAGGTTAGTTTGTCTTGCCTTTATCGAAGTAGTCTATTGCTTGAACACTGGGGGCATATCCTTGAAATTGGCAGCGGATCGGAGTTGTATATATCTTTTGTGCTCTTCCCAAATTTATCAAAAAAAACCAAAAACATTCAAAAAAATTCATCAACAAATCCAAAAAACATCCAAATCATCTAAAATCCAAAAAAATGTCTAAATATTAGAGAATCTTCAAAAAAAAAATCATCATTGAGTCTTGTCAATCTTTCACCTTGTCGAACTACGTCGTCTCTAAGCTTGAACATAGGAAAGGTTGATCTTTGATCATCCCCCGAGATAGTTAGGGCCAGTCCTTAGGTTTCAGTCGCATTGGCAATCCGTTTGCCCATCTAGTCTGCATCTTAAGTCAGTCCTTTAAGCAATAAAAGGGGCAATCCATTTGTCCATCTTGTCATCAAGTCAGTTTATCGTCATTCAAACTATGTTGTCTCTGCGTGTATAACGTAGGCAAGGCTAATCTATGGATCAACTCTGGAGACCCCTCCGATAGGTCTTTAAGTTAGTTTGTTCATCGTAAATCTCGAAAATGCCAAAAACATTTGTAAAACATCTCAAAAATTCCAAAAAATAGCCTCAAAATATCTGAAAATCCAAAATGGTGCATCCGTTTCATCTCACTTTCACCCATGATCATCTCACTCATAATAAAATCAATTGTCGTTGTCACCTTTTGGTGAGTCAGTCAGAAGAAAGTCTAGCAAGTTTCAAAGTGAACGCTCTAATTGTCAAAATTTGTGAAGGTCTAAAGTCATTAAGCAAGCAAGTTGGTCAACTCAAAATATCGATAGCTTATCACCCAAATTAGTCTCATCAGAACCCTGATCACAATATGTCCTAGGATAAATCTTTCCTACAATGGACATAAGCATCAGGTACCCCTCATAGTAGTTAGTCTTGGCTAGCAGTATGAAGAACATTAGCTTGTTTGTTTACTTTATTTGGTCTTTTTGACTTATCTTATTTTGTGCTCATTTCAAGGGCCTCTCGATGATGCCTAAACAAAAAAAAGTTTAGAGAGAAAGAAATGGGGCAATGATCATTATCTTTTTATCTACTATGCTTGTGGGATATTCTTGTAAAATAATTTATTCATGCATGTTTTGTTTGGTTTGTAGGGAGGATATTTTAGGAATCTTTTTGACCACATAGGAAAGCTTTCTTTTCTGTGTTTTGGTCCGAGATGTTTAGAATGTACGAACTACATCCTGAATAAAGTATGTATTTTAAGTGTGAACAAGAATAGTCCTATCTGATTGTCGACTCAAATTCCATCACACTAGGTATCATGCCATCCTGGTCCTTTATACCTCGATGTATTGTACATATGTGTGTTATCAAATATAACGCAATTGACCCTTTGAAAATCCCAATTCCTAGCAATACAAATTGCCATCACCATTCTAACTAATTCATTAATTCTGCAAATCTTCTATCTTCTTTTCACACTAACATGGTATCATAATAGTAATCAAAAAATCGCCAATGCATACACCCTGCATCCACATGATCATTAGCATAAAAACACATTACATCATATCATTATTTTATGTTACGAGGAATAATATAAAGTTGTTATTCTAAAACATCTTGAGAAGAGAGTTGCATCATACATAATCATTTACATCCATTACCATTAGCATATCATTACATCCATAAAAACATGAAAATATAAGAAAAAAAAATGCATCCATTACATACATTGCATCACATAAGCATAAGAATAGAAAAAATATCATAGCATCATACATTTGCATATCATACATCTGCATGCACATCATACATATCATAAAGGGTGAATCATCTCATATATATCATCAAAAAATAGTGTTATGATACAAATCGGATCAGGTGTACATCGAATACATGGTACAATAAGGCCAAAATACTGCAACTCGTATATCAAAAGTGGAACAAATTGTCCAGTGATCAAAACGGGGGGGGGGGGGCTAGCCCTGCTGGCTACTATTCTCCCCATCTTGTCTCTCACCATGAGCCTCTGTTGGTCACCTCCCTATCCGTTGGGAGAAGTCTGGCACTCTACTGCCTGATGGCACTACCTGTCGGTAATGTTGTTCATAGTACTCAGCCTCTCTCATGGCCTCTCTATACTCTTGAATATACACTGATTGACCCCGGGATGTGGAGGCTGCACTCTCTAGCTTCCTCTGTCGGCCAATCTCCTAATCCCTCTCACATCATGCCTGATCTCTCTCAACTATGACCATAGTAACCTACTGCTGAGCCTCATCTCTCTCCGCTATCAGAACCTATACCTGACCCTGTAACTACTGAATCAGTACATCGTGGGGACCTGGTTGTCCACCTGACTCTCATGTTGGTTGCCCTACCGGTTGTGCTATTGGCTGCTGTTGTGGGCCTACTTGGAGCTGCCCATCCTATCCTACTATTGGCTGCACTGGTGGTACATCTCCCTGGCCTCTGCCTATTGACCTACCTCTGGGCCTCCGATGTGGAAGCACTATCCCAAGAACTATCAATCTCACTGGTGGACTGAACCATGCCTTGTATGCTAGAGTCACTCCTGCATCTGCTGGCCCCTAATCATATGGCCATAGTCGAGCCACCAACTGTCGAAATGAGGAAACTGCCTCATCTGCTGGAATAAATGGTCCCCATGTGGTCTCCCTAGTTGAACTCACAAAAAGTGCCATGTACTGACCATCAAGTATATCTTGCACCTCGTCGAACTTCCTAGCTACCCTATCAGGAAGGTACCTCTCTATTAGAGTGTGCTCTCAACCCTGCATAAATTTTTCCTAGCCAGCGAAGAAAACTTACTCAGCATCATCCATCCATGGACCTATACCCATCCATAGCCTCCATATGAACATTGTCATCTCATCTAGAACCTGCCGCCAATGGGCTATGTCATTTGTACTGATGTGAGTGAAGTGAATCCTCGCCCCACCATACCGCCACACGACGGGGTCATCAATTTCTAGAGCAATCGATGCCATAATCGGGTGAAGCACCGGGATCCGCTCCCAAGCCCAAATGTGCAGAAGAGTCAATCCAGCCCCAAGAGCCTGACCCTCCAAATAAGAAAGCTCGTGCAAGTCCCAATACAAGGAGGCCAAAAGTACTGGTCCCCAGGAAAAGCACACTCGGTGAGCACACATTTGTTGCCATGCTAGTCCCCAACCTAGATAGAAATATCGGTCACGCCGATCAAGAGCCACAAGGCCAGAAATAATGGTGGTCACAATCAAGTTGTAAGTAGGGGCTATACCCCGGTACCTCTCCAAATCTTTCTGACCATCGCAAAGCATGAGCTCGTCCACACACATAACACTGAAGCAAGCATCCCTACCCTCCAAATCATAAATCACTCACTCTTCATGATTGGGTAGTGGCAGGATGTGCCAGACATCCTCGAGAGTAATAGTAGCCTCGCCAGTAGGAAGATGAAAAGATGATGTCTCGCTATGCCACCGCTAGGCCAAGGCATGCATCATACCCAGATGTGCTCGAATAGGAGGAACATAGGCAATGAACCACAAACCAAGCATCCCAAGCTACTCCTGGAGGAATATGTGCATACCTTGTAATCTCTCGAGTACTGCCCATCGGTGCTCCCTCGAATGAATAACCTCGTGTCTCTCCTACACAAGGAAAGGTACCGCATCAGCTTCCCTAGAAAAAATCTATTGTCCATATTGCCTTTTTCTTTTGAAACAACAAAAGCGGTGTTGTTTGCAAAAGTGGCGCAGTTTGTAATTTCCCAAACAGCGTCGCACAGCGGACTTAGATAGCTAAACTTTACAAACTGGCCCACGTGGCGAACTTTATTAGCAAAAGTAGATAAACTAGCCTATGCGGCATAGTTTGTAGAAGTGACCAACTTTGGTGACCAAAATAATCCCTAAGGCTAAACTCGCCTGTGCAGTGCTCTATGTACAAGCGGCCCTATATAGGACTATGCGACCCTATTTGAAACTTTTCTGCAGTGCTCTATCATGCAGCACCGCCTTGACTGAATTTTAAACCTAATTAATGCACGAATAATGAGAAAAATAAAGGTTGGATTGGGGTACATACCGCGGGTCCTGCAGTGACTAGTCACTGATGTACTCATACCCACTCTAACACGTGTAGAGGAAGTCGTTGTGCCATTTTCTCTAACAAAACTCAGAGCTCAACTGTCAAATTTTTCAAAGTTAAAAGTGCAAATATATTGAAAGTGACCCCTCAAGGTCTATTTAAACCTGAAAATTAGGGATTTTTGACCTAATTTGACCTCTTGGTAAGGGTTTTGGTCCCCCGAACCCATTTTCATCCAACCAAGAGTCATTATGCATCCCTTTTGGCATTTTAATTCATTTTTCTAGCATTCTGGGGCATTTCTGGCCTGTCGTGCACCTTGTCATCTTTTCCGCGAGATCATCCAAAAAATCAAAAATTTTGTCTGATCTCTCGAGGGGGTAGTATCCAACAATATTCTTCCGCTGAGACAACAGTGGGGCATCTAAAAAATTTCAAGAAAATCTTGGACTTTTGATCACAACAGTTTATTCTTTGAATCAATGCAACAAGTACATTGCTTCAAAGAGGGGCAAAATATACACATGGAAAATGTACATTTCCGATTTGGTACACTTGATCCTGATCGCTAACAACATTTCCTCTTAAATCATTTTCTCAGTTTTTCATCAACACTCTATCTCTTAATTTAATAAATCATTATTTATTAATTTAAGTCTTCTTCCAGTGATTAAATTAATCAATGTAATTTAATTAACCTTACATCCCTGTTTAATTAAATAAATCATTTTATTTAATTAAAATCTCTAAAGTCTTCTTATTAAATAAAATAAATTAAACCTTATTTGATTTAACCCAACATGTTCCCTCTAGATTAAATAAATCAAAAACATTTATTTAATAAATCATTTCCTCTCAATTCTTGACTTAAAATTAATTCATAAACTTAAGTCTAAATTGTCACATCACCTAATTCTTCATTAATTTAATCAAAACCATGATTAAGTTAATCCCTTTCACTAAAATTCTCTAGAGAATGCAAGCTGCACAATAAATCAAATACTTTGCTATATTAATTCATCTATTTTCCCTCACAAAACATCAAAAGAGAATATTCTCTCATTTGAATTCAAAAATCCAAGTGGACTTAGTCCTTCCAACAAGGCATTTAAGACCTCTTACATGTCCTTGACCTTGAGCCAAGTGACATTAACTCCATTTCTCTTCCCTCTTCAACAAGTCAACTCACAATTTCAAATTCAAATCTATGCATTTATCATGCACATTGGCCAAAATGTGCTCATTCCTCCTCCAACCACATGTGGACAAGTGGCACAATGCCATTGGATCATCCTTTGTCCCACATTGCTCAATTTTACTCACCTCTTCCAAATTGAACTCTATAAATTGGAGACTCCTCTCCTCACTTATCATCCACAATCCTCATGCAAAGTTACTCTCTCCAATTGAGAACTAATTTTTCTCAGTTAATCCAAGCATTCATCATTTTTCACATTTATATCAAAGTTATGCTCAAATAACTTTGGAGATTTGACCATTTTTATATCATCCACATTCCAACCTAGGAATTGGGAAAGGGCCAATTGCAACACTCCATTGGCACCAATTCTCCCATGGGATCATCAATCTATTGGCTAGATTAGGATTTACGTTCATGTTATTTGAGTTTCTTCTTCATTTCCTAATAGTTAGTTTAAATAGATGGATTTCATGGGGAATCTCTCACTTTTGTATTGCATTTGGATCTAACATCTAACCATGTTTGTTGCTCTTGTGCATTTTCAGGTTTAGGGGTTCACACATACAATCAACATATAATATGCTTGGATAACTGTGCATCATAATACAAGAACTCGTGGATGTTCTATTGTTTGAGTAGGATGCATGTTATTACATTTCTTTAGCATATATGGAGATTTTGTGAAGCCGAGCATGGAAATGGGGAGCATGATGTTGTAGGAGCATGTATCAAAAGAGCATTAGCATGAGAAGAGTTAAAGTATAAAGATAATACAAAGTTGACATATGCAAAATCAATCATCAAGTCGTGTAATGCTTAAATGGGTCTAGGTAATGAAGGTAAGTCTTCAATTCGTATATTTTCTTGGTTGATAGATGATACTAACATTACATCATATGAGGATTTTTGTACACTGATAGGATCAAGAGAGCTACACTCTTTCAGAAGCTCAAATGTAGGTTAAATGGAGTATCTATATGCAGAAGATGGCATCCTTTTGTTCTTCATGTACAATTCAAGCCTGGAATGAGTGTGAGTCAAAGGAGTGGGTTGACGAATGGTGGTTAATTTATCCTATCCCACTTCACACATATCAACCCTTGACAACATTGTAAACTACACAGATGGAATCATTAGTTGAATTTGACCACATATTAGATTTAGTTCAACTAGGTAATATATCTACTTTGTATATTTTTCGAAATTCCTAATGTTATCTTACTTTGTAGTGTTTTTGTAATGTTGACTAATTTCATCTAATTTTCTACTCATATCAATGTAGGGCATGTTTATGTAGTCATTACAGATGAAGACAATCAAGAGGGAACAGATTCTTAATTATGTTGTTGTGTTGAGGCCAAAAGGAAATTGGAGGTTGCAATTATAGATGGAGAAAGCATTGAATACCCTATAGGCTTACTAGTTGTTACTATTAGAACACAATGATCTACTAAGAAAGGGGGTGAATCAGTAGATAATAAAAATTTAGCCCTCAAAAACTTAGTGTAGATTAATCCTTAGCTCCAAATACTTTGTGCATATTTCTTACTCAAACTCTTACTATGTAGATTGAAAACTAAATAATGAAAACATAAAAATGCAATCAACACAAATGCCCACAACACTAGATATGTGTGGAAAACCCAAGATGGGAAAAACCACGATGATAAAAGTTGCTTTAGGCTACTACTCAAATCTTGCATCAAAAATGAAATATTTTTTACAATGTTTAGGGCTACAACCCAAGGAAGCTTCAACCCCCTAATTTAGAATCTACAACTTCAAAGATGCAACAACACCCTAATTTAGAAGCAAGAACTTCAAGGATGCAACAACATCCTAATTTAGGAGCTACAACTCCAAGGAAGCAACAACTCACTAGTTTTAGAAGCAAATAGTTCAAGGAAGCAACAATACCCTAATCTGAGCTACAACTTATTGCAATGAGGCTACAACTTCTATGATAAAAATTTCAAATATGCATAGACTTGGTTATGAAAAACCTATGATGCATCATTAAATTTAGTTCTTTGTTGCATTTATTGCAACTCACACTCTACTATTGAAACTGTACTCTCAACAACACACCCCTGCTCTACACATAGAACAATCACTATTATACATTGTTGCTATACACCTCTTTCCCTTTTTGTAGTGTCTCACACATCTATACTCTCTTGTATGCAAACCTAGATGATGTTTTGTATTATAGTCTAGGACTTTTCAAATGCATTCACTATCTACTGCACATCTCTCTCTTTTTCTTGTAGACTTACTACATCACACCACTCTACCTATCTCTTTAGCATACTCAGAAAGATATAACTCTATTTAGTACTCCATACAATTGCAAGTGGTTCTCTTTATTCATGCACACTTACTCCAGACATATAACTTTGACAATATCTAATTGTCATCTTTCTCCACCAGCTTGCAATCTCTACCTCGAGATTCTCTCCATCATCCAGATCATCTCTAGCTTGATATTAGGGTTTTATTTACATACTAACTTCATCAGCAAGTTTCCTTTACCTTGAGCCACAAACACCACTATCTAGTTCATCATAAAGACATCTGATAGCATTTACCAGATATTGCCATATCTTGCATTGAGCCACTTAACATTTAATTCGGTTACAAATAATTTTCCCAAATTAGCTCTGTATTAACCCTAGAATCTGATTATGCATTGAATAAATTATGTTTTCCATTCAATCTGATTTGGTCTCGATCACCTCTACAATCTGTGCCCCCATCTTGAAGATCAAATCTTCATTTAAATTGGTCACTGGTATAGTTGGACCAGTTAATTCCTTCCTCTATGTTGGTTTCCAGTCCAAACCCTTGTTGACATTGTCGTAGTCGTTTTAGATTTTTATCTTTGAATTTTTCCCATCAATCCTCTTCTTTCATGCCCTGATCCTACAATACTCTATTCATCATCATGCCTTTAAACCCTGACCATTGCATAAGTGGTCGTTCAAATCTCCATCTTCGATCTTAGCGGTATTCATCATGTTGCTCTATTGAAGAGACACATACCACATGTTAGTGTAAATATTTGTTTACTACACTAGCATAAGTTAACTTAGGTTATTTTAACCTATGGGTGCATTTAATCTTTTTAGGGTTTCCTTGTTGTCACATGTTGTTAGATCAAGACACATGGCAACATCTTACTGCATCTTGTTTCTCACCCTTTCCTATATAAGGAGGGTTTTTATATCATTTGGATCATCCCTTTTACCTCATCATTTTGAGAGGTCTTAATATCAAGCAAGCTCTTGCATATCCTCTTGTGGAAGACTCATTGTTGTTTTTGTAGGTGTTCCTAGTTATTAATCTTGTTCAAGATTTCTAACATGGTATCAGAGCCATTCCTGCAAGACTCTTCCCAAATCTGAGGATTGAGCTATGGCTGTAAGATCTTCTTTGAGGTTGTCTCCAAATTAGGTTTTCTCTGGAAGGTCACTTTTGGTGCATGTTGGAGGAAATCTGAGCTCATATTCGAGTCCAGGACTATCGAAAAAGTTAGAATTGACTTTTGTTTCGCCAAAATCTGACATTTTATGCCAAAGTTATGAGGATCTGAAGTTTTGCAAGATTTGGAGATTGCAGACCTTCAGGAGCTTTTTCACCTCAAATCGACCTTGCCATCAGATCCAGAGAGCCTGAGAGATGAAGATCAACATATAAAAGGCCCATATTTGGCATCAGCTGTTCATGAGGCAAAAAAATTTTACCCAGCAGGCCGTACGGCCAGCCAAGTACAGGGTACGATCGTGTAGAATAAAAAAATTATATATATATATTTTAATTATTTTGCAATTTTCCATCGGCCTTTTATTTTTGGTTTTTTTTTCAAAAAGAAAATTTGTAAAAAAAAATAAAATAAAATAAGTTTTTTTCGCCATCCGCTGACGACTGTCGTCCCATCCACCAACATCACCGGTCGTCCCATCCGCTGACTCCGGTCCCATCCCATCCGCCGGCTCCAGTCTCCGGCCCATTCTCCACCGATGTTCGCTGCTGGTGTTTGCTCCGCCGTCTGCTACGCCAACGACTGCTGCGGGCATCCGACTGGCCCCGCCGCCTGAGCCCCCGGTCATCCACAGCACCGAGGGCTCCACCTTCTCAGCGGCACCTCCCTCCTGCCCGGCCGCACAGCCCACTCTACCTCCACAGCGCCGCTCCAACGTCGCTCGATCTGGGGGTGCCTTCTTTTTTGCAGGTCTTCAACCCACGGTCACATCAGCGACCAAGAGCTAGCGCCTAGGGGGGCTTAATGTTTTGCTCTTGGTTAGCCTGCAGGCCCTAATTGGGCAGATTTTTTCAAATCTTCATAACTTTTCACCAGGGTATCAAAAATCAGAAAACAAGATACCATCGAAAAGAGGATTTGGTCTATTTTCCAGTGGTGACATCCATTCTATGAAATATTTCTTCCAAAAAATTCAACAGTCAACTGAAGTCAACCCTTCATTTTGGACATAAAGGCTCATATCTTCGCAACTGTTGATCGAAATTCAATGATTCCAGTGGCATTAGGAAAGTGATTTAGAGCTCTTTTCATCCATCTAGTCAATTTTATCAGTTTCAGCTCTAAGTACTCTTGCATTGGTTTTGATCAAATTTGGTGCATTTGTTCAATAACTTGGATATCTTGAAGCTTGGGAAAAGGTCTTGTTTTGGGTGGCATCACTTCAGTTGCACATCAGCTATTTGGAAGTTTCTATCTGTTGTTGAAGGTCATTGTCTTTGTACTTTTGGAGAAATTTTTTTGTCCATTATGGGGCTTGCATATTATCCTTCTTCTCCATCAGAGACTATTGGTATCCCTTCACATTCAGTGATTCCTTGTCCAGAGTCATTGATTGAGGCTTCCATCATCATCATCATTCACTAGGACATTTTTGAGGGGATATCACTCCTCTATTCAGATCATACTTTGGAGAGTTTTCTAGAGTCTCCTCATCTTTGTGTCTCAACCTTGCTTGGAGATCTTGAGACTATCTTGGAGGCCCTTTCTTTCTCTTCAGAGATTTCATATATGAGACTTCCTCCATCTTCATCAGATTTTCTTCTGCATCTACCATTAGATTGGCTTCAGTCTTCTTTCAATGGTTTTGAGGACACTTCATTATGGGGGGGAAAATCAAGTCTCCATCTATTCCTTCGATGGAAGGAACATCACAATGCAGTCTTTGGATTTTGTTCAGCATCTGTTTCGGCATCATCCTGATTTGTCACCTTCTACATTGATTGGGTATGTACCTGAGTGGGTTGTGGCATCTTCATCTTCATCAGGCAAGGAGACACATGAGCAGCTTTTAGAGATATCATCAACATTCATATACATCCATCCTTCCCTCAATTCCTATCCGGAATGGGAAGCATCTCTGCACTTGCACCTGGTTTTGTTTCTTCCGAAAGGGAGACAAGTTGTTTGTCGACATTGGATCATGTTTTGTCTACATACACTTACCTTTTTTTGCAGGTGATCACATATTTTGGGGGGGCTATATTGTCTCTCTATTTCCCTCCTATGGGGGGGGGCATTGATTGTATTGTATCCATGTGATGATTGTTGTCCTTGGGGGGATGATGTTGAGTCCTCCAATCATCACCTTTCTGCATTTCATCTCCTTTTTTTCGGAGAGGGGTTTTCTTCCCATTGGGTTTTCCCCTTTTTTCTCCATTTAGTGGGAGATTAGTTGCATTTTCATCCTATGTACATGGGTACCTAATATGGCCATCAGCCGGGACCCTTCTTTATACCCACCTAAGCAGCGCTTAAGGGGGGTGTTAGTGTAAATATTTGTTTACTACACTAGCATAAGTTAACTTAGGTTATTTTAACCTATGGGTGCATTTAATCTTTTTAGGGTTTCCTTGTTGTCACATGTTGTTAGATCAAGACACATGGCAACATCTTACTGCATCTTGTTTCTCACCCTTTCCTATATAAGGAGGTTTTTTATATCATTTGGATCATCCCTTTTACCTCATCATTTTGAGAGGTCTTAATATCAAGCAAGCTCTTGCATATCCTCTTGTGGAAGTCTCATTGTTGTTTTTGCAGGTGTTCCTGGTTATTAATCTTGTTCAAGATTTCTAACACCACAGTCTCACCAATGTCTATCATTCTCTTTGATATGAATCATCTTCGAGTACATGAACCCACATGAAATCTATCCTCCATGTCATCACCACCTAATTCATAACACCAATTTGAATTAGCATATAGAGAAATTTATCTTTTCCACCTGTTAGCCTTCATCATGATCCACCATCATCACCATCCTGTCAGGCCCCACTTAGCTTATCATTTTGTCGAAGAGACAACTTCTAGACTCCTACCAATACACCAATTTTACTCTGATGAGATAGATATCATGCTATCGAAGAGACATCAACTCCACTCTCATCAACATGGAATTTTCACGCTAATACCATTCGCTTCTAGAGACAATTGGTCCCCATTCCATCGTGTCACCACATGTTACCATTCGATATTGCTTCCTACCATGTGTCATCCTTTGGTTCACTTTCTGAAAATACCCTAACCAATTCAATCTAACCACTCAAGGATTTAGGGGTGTCCAACCAGGGGTTCTTCCTTCATAAGTTACCTTGCATCCTTATAGCACTCTAGAACAGGGTTGTTACTCATAACTTCAAGAGAAAACCTCATTGTATAATTGTAAAGACATATTTGGATACCCTTTTGTACATTTTAAAATATATCAAAAATTTAGTATGACTTACTTTGCAACATAAGGTTCAAAAATGAATGGTTACACTATCCTTAAGGCCTAAGTAGGCCACTTTTACAAAGAAAAGTATGTGGAAATAAAAACCCAAAATTCTCTTAACCAATAAAAGGGTTCTAACACCTCATATAAGGTCTCTCTATCTAGTTTTATCATCCCAACTCCTCACAAATTTGTTGTTCCACAAATTCACTACTCTACCTATCCTTTCCAAGCTTATTCACAAGGGGTTTATTAAATCTATATATTCCAGGGGTATAGAATCCTATCTAGCACCTAAAACATATCAAATTTTACCATCACATTCTCACTAAACCCTCACAAACCAATTTCCATAAGTCTTTCATCAAAATCTAACACCTAGCCATCAATTTAAGCATAAAACCCATGAAAAATCACCTAGGGCATTATCATATTTGCACAAGAGCTCACCCCCTGCTCCTACAAACTTCACATAATATAATATAACCTATTTACTCCCACTCCACCAATTTTTAACAAGTTTCACTAGGTGTAATGGGTTTTATGACATTTTCTTGTGTTCAAACCCTCAAAATAAGGGTTTCTAAACCACTTCCAGAAAATCTGCAATAACTTGCTTGAAACTCAACCAAATTACATGATAAAAAATGAAAAAGAAATAATATTCATATATATACCACATACATTAGATTATGCATGAGCTCCTATCCATACAGGGTCATACAATGGTCTGAAACAACAGAAAATGTTGGAATTTAATAAGAAAACAATGTTATTTTGGATTCATTTCATCTTCAAAACCCACACCAAAATTTATAATGATGCAAAAGGAATTTTTATGCCTTTTACAACTTATTTCAACCACCATAAACTAACTAATCAACTTATACATGATCGTAACTCTTCATATTCCCATTCTTGCATTTTTGTGACTTTTCAATATGACAATTTTGCAAGAATTGACAAGTTTTACATAACTTGCCAAATGACACTTTAAGACTCAAAACCAGTACAAACAAGTTTAATATGGTATTTTTACCTTATTACATGGTTCAAACACCAATTAAGACAAAATTTTACAAAAAGGCCTCATGGAGGCATGAAATTCTCTGGTGCTCCTACACCATACTCCCCATGGAAAAAGAACTCAAGTCCCTTGAGTGAGAACCTGCAATAATATATTCCTGTATGCAAAATAACTCTCCCTCATAACCTGCAACCACAATAAAGTGTGAAAAGTAAAAATAAAAAGGCAAATCTACTACTTCCACATCATTCCATTCCTTGCATTTGTCATTTCCAACATGTAGTTGCTTTCCTTCGTCTTGATAGATGCCATATAATGTCATATCACCTTGTTGATCTTCCATAGTCTGCTTCATTTTAAACTTAGGTCTATCCTTCCTTTCAATTTCAACAAGAAATATGAGGATTCCTTCCTTATCCTTGTTCCCTTGAAATGTAACTATGATCTATTCACATTTTTTTTTCACCTTTCCCATCTAATATTATACCCATATAACTACTGCTTTATCAAGCTCCCTAACCTCTTCTATGAAAAAATTTGAATCACTACTATCCTCCTTTGAAAATATTGAAGAGAATGCCATATCAACATACCTTTTATACCAACCTTGAACCTCCAAAATTAATTCATCCTTGACCTTAAACAAATCAAATCTTGACACCAACTCAACATCATTTCCCTCCAAAATCTGATTCTTCATGTCTACTATCTTAGTGCCTTCAAATTCTAAAATGGTTGCAACCTTCATGTGCTCTTCTTCTTCTACCATCATCACCTCAGCTTGCTTTATTTTTTCATCATCTTCCGTTATCAACAAAGGTTCCTTCACATCTATTTTTATTGTCTCCTCTTGTCTTCTCCTCTAAATAATCTTTCTAATAGGCCATGTAACCTTCCTCTTAACTGATAGGTGCCAAATTTGCAACTGCTACATCTCAATCTTCCATCTCTCCTCCATTCTTTCTCGCATCTCTTTTATTTTTTCTAAATCCTACCTCATTTCTTTTATCTCTTGGTAAATTTCCATTTGTTTTGCCTTTTCTTTTTCCTTCTTCATCTCATTTCCCTCTCTTTTTCTTTCTTGTTTCTTCTTTTGTGAACCTCTAGCCTACAAGTACCTCTTCAACACATCCATTCTTCTCTCTTTTTCATGAAATTCCCTTTAACCTTGTTTCTCTTATCTTTGTGACACCGCAACTAGGTTTCCTCTCTTCTTCACTACCTAGTCTCTTGGCATCCAGGTTCTCTCTTCAACCTGCAAAAAGACAACAAAAAAAAACACAACCTTCCTTCCCTAGATTCTTCTAGCTTTGATACCAATTTATGCAAAGGTGGGTTTCAACTCAACATAATGATGGACTATTTCACAACAATGATTACATCTATGTTTCAAGTTTCAAGGTTTCTTACTTGACTGTCCCAAATCAACAACATTAAACTATAAGGCTACAAGGATCAACCATGCACTATGGGTTCAAAACCTTCAATCCCACACTTTAACCACTTTCTCAAAGGTTATAATACCCTAACCAATGCAATCTAACCACTCAAGGAGTCAGGGATCTCCAACCAAGGGTTCTTCCTTCATAAGCTACCTTGCATCCTTATAGCACTGCAAAACAGGATGGTTACTCATAACTTCAAGAGAATACCTCATTATAGAACTATAAATACATATTTGGATACCCTTTTGGATGTTTTAAAACATGTCAAAAATTCAATGTATTACTTTGTAACATAAGGCTAAAAATGGGTTGTTATGTTGTTCTTAAGCCTTAATTAGGCCACTTTTACAAAGAAACTATGTGTAAATCAAAACCCAAAATTCCCTTAATCACTCTATAGGTTCTAACACCTCATATAACATCTCCCTATTCAGTTTTTATGATCCCAACTTCTCACAATTTTTTTGTTCCACAAATTCACTATTCTACCTATCCTTTCCAAGCTTATTCACAAGGGGTTTATTGAACCTCTATATTCCAAGGATCTAGACTCCAAGAAAACACCTCAAAAATATCAAATTTAACTTGAATATTCTCACAAAACCCTCACCAACCAATTCCCATAAGTCTTTCATCAAACTCTAACACCTAGCCATCAATTTAAGCTTAAAACCCATGAAAAATCATCTAGGGCATCATCATATTTCCACAAGACCTCACCCCCTGCTCCTACAAACTTCACATCATATAATATACCCTATTTACTCCCATTCCACAAAGTTTTAATAGGTTTCATTGGGTGGAAAGGGTTTTATGCCATTTTCTTGTTTTCAAACCCTCAAAACAAGGGTTTCTAAACCACTTCCAGAAAATCAGCAATAACTCGCTTGAAACTCAAAAAAATTACATGAGAACAAATGAAACAAAAAAAAGATTCGTATATCTAAGACATAAAATTTCTTAGACATGAGCTCATGTTCGTACAAGTCTGTACAATGGCCTGAAACAATAGAAAACGTTGGAATTTTATAAGGAAAAAATTGTTATTTTGGATTCATTTCATATTCAAAACCCACACCAAAATTTACAAAGATGCACAAGGCATTTTTATGCCTTATAAAAATTATTTCAACCACCATAGAATAAATAATCAACTTCTACATGATCTTGACTCTTCATATTCCCATTCTTGCATTTTTTAAACTTTTCAATATGACAATTTTAAAAGAATTAACAACTTTTACATAACTTTCCAAATGACCCTCAAAATGACACTCTAGCACTCCAAACCATTAAAAAAAAGTTAAATATAGTAATTTTTACCTTATTACATGGTTCAAATATCAGTTAAGACAAATTTTGACAAAAAGGCCTCATGGAGATGTTACCAGATTTTCACTAATAGGCTCATTTGGGTAGATTTTTCTTGTTTCAAAAGAAAAACAAGGTACATTTCATTAACCTCTCCTACATTGCATTCAGATGCATGAATGAAATAATTCAAAAAGGAATACATTTACAAATTACTGCATTTATACAAATGCATGTAACATAAGAATGATTTTTACAAGTCTTTTCTAACAAAGAGTTATCTTTATTGAATTTAAGATTGTACATTTGTCTCACACAAGCTATGAGACTAAAAAATTATTATTCAATACAAATTATTAAAATTATATACATGAATAAGTATATAAAAGAAATGACTGTGCATAGAATGAGAGTAACCAGTCATTGCCTGAATGATTGGTTCGTTGTGTTGACTTATGTTGATGTTTCTCTGAGCCACTTGAGTCCTCCTAGCTCCTTTTCTCATAATCCATACAAAAGATATAGCAATGATGTTAGATAAATTCTCTAAGCAATGACTAATTACAAAAATTGTATACACATTCACCCTATGCATGTATAGACTTGATCTCAATGTGTATTAAATGGGAAATGTGTGCTTTAGGTGTCTAGGAAAACAATCTAGGCCATCCTACATACCCAAAACATGCATTTGTTTTCTAACATGTTTGCTTCATGTGCAGATATATGTCTTATCAAGATGTTGTTTTGATTTATTTCATGTTGGAAAGTGGAGTGAAATGTGGCTCCCACAAGGGTTGAGCCTAGCTTGACAAGCGGTGTGAATCTATTTTATAATGGTGAGCTCATTTGAGCTTATTTGAAAGGAAGGGGAAATCATGAAAGCCACCTAAATATATGTAAGGATGCAATATACCTTTATAATAAATGCTAAAGTAATGAAATGAAAGGATGGAGTAACATGTCACTTCACTATCATGAGAAAAGGGGATCATTTTTAAGGTCTTAATGATCTAATAGTTCATACTAGGTGCAAGGGTAAACATATCTAACCTTCCTTTAAGATTTGGTGCTTTAGAAAGTAGCAACAATGTTAAAAATACATGTCAAAAAAGAATAACATAAATGAGCAACATACGAGTACTGTACAGTCTCAAATAAAGCATGTATTCATATTACAATGCATTGCTTAAAGGTGGCATTCACTCATGATAACATCATATGAAATGGAACAAGAAAGTAACTGTCATCAAGGAGTGATCTTGCAATCATGGTATTAAGGTAACTATAAATAGTGACGAACACCAATCACTAAGAGGTTCAATGGATATATCAGGTATAGAAGATCATATATTATCAACCTAATCACATTTTCAAATGAGGTATGACAATCCTACAAAGGAAAGTGCATCCATGAAGGCAATCTATAGACTAAAAATAAATGAATGGCCAGGGCTTTGAGAGGAGGTTGGTGTTATAAAAGAAGTATGTCAATCATTACATAGTTTGAAGGAGATGGACATGAATCAATCAAACTTAAAGACAAAAAAATAAACTTGCAGAAGCTATGTCTTGAAAAAGTCAAAGTAACTTATATACTCAATGGAAAAGCATTGAAAATTATAGTTGAGAGCGTCACAAAATAAGGACAATCATTGGAGAGGTGAAATGCAAAGGGTGAAATCATGGCCTACCAAGGGCCAAATGCAAGTGCCAAAAAACCCTTGAGATCAAAATGGGTTAAATCTTCAGAATACCAAAATACAAAAAGTGCATGATGTCAAAGAGAAGAAAAAGAGATTTTTGTTTTATATATACCCAAATGCAGATCTAGAACCCTCAGCCTAGAAAAGGGTTTTTGAATGAATAGAGAAAAATGAAGACTATAGAAAATGGTGGCATGACTCAAGCAAACAAATAGAGTTTGCAAGAAAATTGAAATATACAGAAAATATAGCATTTTCCTCGTAAAAATTTATGAAACTTAGGAAGATCTATAGGAGGAGAGTTCATTTTTTTCAAATCATACAAAACCACTTGGGGTTTTTGTGTTTTAAGCACAAAATATTCTTGTCAAGGGTTAGTCATTGATGAAAATGGTGTCTCTTGTGCCTACAATGATGAATATGGTCACGACCTAAATTAGAAAATTCTTCATTTTTGTACAAAAAGTGTTACATATTCCCAAAGAATAGTTGCATGTAAACAACCATGAAAGCGTGGAAAACTGGAAAACATGTGTTTCATCTCGAGATGGCTCAATTTGGGGTTTTAGTTTATCAGAAAATGAATTTCAAAAGACAAGTGTTAAAAAAAAAAATCTGCTTACCCAGTTGATGTCTTCTTTTCTCCAAAATTTCTTCCTAAAGATGCTTTCACAAGGCTCAAAAAGAGACATACATGGTGGCCAAACTAGAGAAAATCACAAAAAAAAATGAAGAATGGGTAAGATTAGCTTTAGAAAATGCGGCCATGGAGGGCCTGTATAGGCATAAAATAGATGGAAAATTTCCAGTTTTCCTCAACAAGATCATCAAAATGCTTACCAATGTGAGTTTCTAGAAGAAATCAACAAAAATCATGGGTTGAGTGTAAAGTGGAGCTGAAAATGAACAAAGCAAGCATGTAGCAGAAATTCCAGTAACCCTCGATGTCGACTATGTTAGCTTCTTCATGAAGCTTCTACAAATGAAATGAAAGAATGCATTGTGTTTATTTTGTTTTAGGGTTAAAACCAAATGATTAATGTCGATTGAAACTTAGGAATTTTTCCTTTTCTTTTAAAAATTTGTATGACAACTAATTCTCGTAGTCAAGACTTAAATTCTTGTGAATTACTTTGCCTTTGCTTTGTATCTTAGGTTTTTGTATGTAATTTGACTTACCAAACCCCTTTTACAGATGTTTCTGTTGAATATATGGAGGTGGAGGTTTATATTTTTTTCATTTCTTAATATATTGTAAAATGCATGAATTCAAATGATGGCTTATCAATCATTTAATTTAAGCATTACCTTTAAATGCAAAAATTGTGGAAGCATATGTCAATATGACTAAGTCATAAGGAGAGTTGGAGATATGAATGGCTTTTATGTGCATGCCAAGAATATTGGAGATTGTTTTTCAATTTGAGAATATGAGGAGGGTATCTAAGGAGGTTTAACTAGTTTGCAAACATGTGCCACGAATGTTGGAGTTGTTTTTTGACTCATTTATGAGATTTGGAGAGCATTTGGAGGAGATTTTTGCATGCCTTTATGTTTAACATGGTCAAACTTGACCATTTCAAGATTCTAGAGCTTTTGTGGATGAGATCTAGTGGCTAGATTTATGGGTTTATGGTTGCATCCAACACAAGGAGGTTGAAAACTCCTTTTTTGGTGGAGCTTTTGTACCTAGTCGCTTTTGTTACTCATTATTGAGTTAGTTCTATTCATGCAACTCTTGGAGATAGTGACTTTTGGCAATCCTTTCACTGGTTTTGTGCATGATTTTATAACTCTTTTGGAAATGAAATACAATTTATACCTTGGAGATAAATGGTAATGAAATTTTTCCCTCTTATTATTGCAATTTTGTGTATGTTTGAAAAGATTGATCAAGTTATTTGTGCAATTATCCTTATTTCCTTATAACTTTGTCTCTTATTTTATACCTTCTCTATAAATAAATTGTCCATGCAGGTTGCTAAGAGTGTGTTAAAATACATATAGCTTTCAATTGGGAACTTTACATTCCCTTTTTTGTTTAATGCATTTTGTCCTCTTAGTGAAATATTTATGTAGAGGCATGTTCAAATAAGTTGTGCAAACTTAATTTCTATCAATTTGAATCAAGTGTATGCAAACCTGAAAATTCATTGTCCTTGTCAGTTTGGTGTATCGCTTCATTTTATATATTTTTGGTTTTATTCATTTTTACTTTATCCTTCTCCTTTTTCCTTAAAAGTTAGTAGATTAGGTGATATAGATAGCTAGGAAGCTGGCCTTCTTCGGAGGTTATTTTCCATTACAAGTGACCTAAAGCCTGGAAAAGTTCCCATGTTCCTCTAGAATGCTAAGTTTTGTAACTTAGCTATGGTGTAATTCTATGAGATAACAATTTTTGACACACCTAGTGGGACCCGTTTTCCAACATTTTGTTGGTTTGATATGCAACCAGCAAGTTCAAGCCTTTTCAGAGGTGGCATTTGCATATCTAGCGACTCCATGAAGTGAAGGGGCAACAGAGCTAGTGCTATAGAACATGAGAAAAGTACAAACAAGGAGTGCTAATTTTTTTTATTTTTTGCAGTTGTCACCACCCAGAAGACAAGGTAGAATAGCGAAATGAACTCCTCCATTGAAGAGAGTTTAGCTAACACCACCTGGTGTAAGACCTGAGTCTTTTTTCTCACCACCAAGGAGGAGAGGTAGACCATCTAAGAAGCAGAGTGAGACTCATTCTGCTTCACCAAGCTTTAGAATAGTAAGATTGCCTTCAAGAAGCCCAAAGAAAGTTTCTTTTATTGCTTCTCCATGTTCTGTTGTATTTACATTTTCAAATTCTGTTGTTGTAGCAAGTTCTTCAGCTATTGTTCAAACTCAATCTAATCCATCCCAGCCACCTCCAATGACAAGAAATTGGCCCTTTATGCCATTTAATGGAGGAAGTCCATTAAATTTGGCACAACACAATGACATACCAATGTCTGCCCTAAAAAGTTTACCAAATTTCATTGGGGAGGATTGGAGTACCCCAGTTGAGAACATAAGATATGTTTCTTCGTTATGTGGAGTTCACACAACTCATGAGGACGTAGTTGTTAGGCTTCTTTTTGCATCGTTTAAGGGAAAATCATTACAGTGGTATAGGGGTCTAGCAATTGGAATTATTACAATGTGGGATGAGTTTGGAGACAAGCTACATAAGAAGTTCCAAGACAAGTCTGATCACTTGGCATTGGTTGAGTAGCTTACAACCATTAAAAGGGTTCCTCAGGAGAAAATGACGGACTTCAATTTTTGTTTTCAAAGGACTTGGTTTAGGATACCTGAAAGAGTAAGGCCTTCTCTTGAGTATGCTTTCTTATACTATCTAAGAGCCTTAAACAATGACATATCAGTCATGATACAATTAATGGGAGGAGTGTCTTTTCTAGATGCATATGAAGTAGCAATCAGAGTTGAAAACAGTTTAATATAGGTTGGTAAGAGTGCTCCTAGGCCTCCAATGCCTATCTTTCTAGATATTCAATCTAACATGCCTTTGCATATACCATCTTTTTCAACTTTCTAGCTGTACCAATAGTTCCAATTGTTTTTCAAACTATTGTAACTCAAGAAGCTATTGTTCCAAGCTCATCCCAAGAGCTACATGAGATCAAAAGTCTACTTTAGACTTTTGGTAACAAGTTGGTGAGCTTAGAGAAGCAACAATCTTATAGCATACCTTATCAATAGTAGAACCAAGGAGGAAATCATCCTTATCAAGGACAACACTAGCAGTATCAAGGCAATAGGCAACATTACCAAGGTAACTTCCAAGGTCCAAGACAAAATGTGAATACAAGGCCTTTTCAGGCTTATGCACCAACACCTGTTAGTGCAGCTAGGGACCTTGTCCCTGTTCAAAACAACTTGGGAGCAAATTACAATTGGTGCTACCCCTGCAACCAACCTCACAATCAAGCTACATGCTCTAATGGACTCATTATTCAGGCATTAATGGTGTAGAGTGCTTAAAGTTCGCAACAGAACGCATCTAATGATGGAGCTCCACAACAACAGGAGCATCCTACAAATGATGCTACTCTATTGAATTGATAGGGAGAATAATTTTGTGGAGTTAACGTAGATGATTTCCCAATTGTAGCAAACACACGAGCAAAGAAAAGATCTCTTGATCTTGATCAAACAACTAATAAAGGGAAAGAAACAGCTACAAAACCATCTACCTCACAAGTGCCTCGCATTTTGTAGAGAAATTCTCAAGGAACTACAAAGGAGCAGCCACACTTGCAAGTTGATCATGTTGGTGTAAGGACCCATCAAAAGCTAAATCCAGTTCTGCCTTTCAATATAATTTATAACATGAAAAAGGTGAATGTAACAATGTCAATGTGGGATTATTTAGCTATCCCAAGTTAAAAAGACATGTTACATTCAACTTTATTAGATTTAAAGGTGACCGATAATCCATCAGTAGGTCAGGTTAGAGTTGTTTTAATAAACATTCCTTAGGACAACAAACAACAACCCAACAAACAACAAGGTAAGGAAGTTAAGCCTCCTCCATTTTATGTTTCCTTGATAGTGAGAGATAAGTTAGTTCATAATTGTATGGTGGATAGCGGTGCTAGTAGCTTAGTCATGCCCAAAAATATTGAAGACCAACTAGAACTAACATATCAACCATTAGAAAAGGGGGTTCTTCAACTAGATGGTTCAAATTTTAATAGTGTAGATGTTATCAAGGATTTAAGCTTGACTTTACATGCCTATCCTAAATTTTCCATACCTTAGGATGTATTTGTTATAGATTTGCCTCCATTTTTTTCCTTATGTTTGTCAAGATATTTTACTTCTAAGATTGGAGGGTATTTGTCCTCAGACTAGTCACACATGTTGTTTAGAACTAGGTATGGGACTAAGGTCACCATAAAGTCTAAAAAGTCGACCAGAGACCACATAGAGCCCTACAATTTAAGTGAGATAAATGTTATTCCAAGTGTTGCAAACACAAATTGTGTTGTTTTTTATGATAGTGAGCTTGTTGTTGCTCAAGAGCTGCAAGAAGAAGTTGTTCTTGATGTGCTTTTACATGAGTGAGTAGTAGAGAATGTGGTAGACAACCCTCATGATCATATTTTAGATGCTGGTATGGGTGTCTATGTGTTACATGAGCTTGATGTAGAGGTTTTGAACCTTGAAAATAGTGCAAATCAGTTGTTGTTGGAACAACATGAGCTTTGGGAAATGTTTTTTGATGGTTCCAGAAGTAAGAATGGAGCTAGAGGAGGTGCAATGTGTGTGTCTTCATAAGGTGACAAATATTTTTTTGCTTTTCATTTTTCTTTTGTCTATTCTAACAACACTGTTGAGTATGAAGGGCTTATTCAAGGTCTTGAATGGGCAAGGAAAAGAGGAGTAAGCTATCTGAAGGTTTATGGAGATAGTGATTTGATTGTTAATCAGGTCAAAGGCCTGAGTGTTGCAAAGAATGATGCCTTGAAGTCCTACTGAAATAGGGTGTGGGATCTAATTGAAGAGTTTAATGCATTTAACTTAGTTTATGTTCCCAAAAATTAGAATAAACATGCAGATAGGCTTGCAACCATTGGAGCACAGTTTGGCATTCCCAATGATCACAAGAAAGAGAAAAAACAGCAATATGGGAAGGTTTTAGTCAGGCCATCAATTCCTGATAAAAATGTTCACTAGCAAGTGTTTGACAATGATGAGAAGATTTTGTCTTTTCTGCTTGAAGAAGATCAGTTATCTATGCTTAATCAAGAGAAGCTCAAGTAGCAGTATGATGATCAAGTCATACAACTAAAGACAAACAAGCTACCCAAGGGTCTAGTCACCTTGGACTCCATTTTCAACACTGATGATTAGCTTAATAAGGGTAAAGCTGGTTTGTAGATCAAAGAGGAACATTACAAAGAGCTGGAAATTTTCAAAGCTAAGCTCCTTAAGATAGGTAAAATATGTTCAGCTGATGATAAGCAAGATTTTTTTGCTTTATGTCAAGAACTTCATGATGTATTTGTGTGGGAATATTCTGATTTAAAAGGGTTTGATCCTCATATTTCCTAGCATACTATTGAATTAGAACCTGATGCCAAGCCTATTAGATAGAAATAGAGGCCTTTGAACCCTAAGTTAGAGCCTCTCATGATTAAAGAATTTACCAACCTAGTTGAGCGGGGTATTATCTTTCCCATTAAACATACCTCATGGGTATCTAACCTTGTACTGATTAGGAAGAGAAATGGAGAGATTGGACTCTATGTAGACTTTAGGGATCTTAAAAAAGCAAATTTGAAAGATCATTAGCCGCTGCCCTCCATGGAGAAGATCCTCCAAGTAGTTTTTGGTTTAGAGAGATTCTCTTTATTGGATGGTTATTATAGTTTTAACCAAGTACTGGTGAAAGAGGAGGACCATTTTAAAACTTATTTTACAATAAAATGGGGCATTATGGCCTACAAGAGAATTCCTTTTGGCTTATCTAATGTTGGTGCCACATTTTAGAGGGCCATGGATATGGAATTTCAAGGTTTAATCAATAAGATTATGTTGATTTATTTAGATGATGTCATAGTATTCTTCAAGAATGTCGATGAGCATCTGTTACATCTAAAACAAGTTTTTGAAAAATGTAGGGAATTTGGTATATCCCTTAATTCGAAGAAGAGTGTCTTTGTTGTCCATGAAGGAAAGCTTCTTGGACACATAGTATCAAAATAGGGGACCACCATTGATCCTGAGAGAGTTAAATCTATCTTAGAGCTGCCTTTACCCAACCATAAGAAGGGTCTACAAAGTTTCTTAGGTAGAATTAATTTTCTAAGAAGATTCATACCCAATGTTGCATATCTTTTGCAACCTTTAACTGCCATGTTAAAAAAGAATACCACTTTTAGCTAGACCAAAGAGGCTAAAATTAGTTTGACAGTAATAAAGGAGGATTTAGCAGTAGCTCCAACTCTAGTAAATTCTAATTTCTCTAAGAATTTTTTTATTTATGCTTTTGGCAATTTAGATTCTATTTCAGCAATGATAGTACAACAAAATGATGATGGGTTTGAGCAACCCATTGCCTTTTTTAGTCAAGGGCTAGGAGATTATGAGCAAAGATATAGCTTTGTAGAAAAAAATGCACTTGTTGTGATCAGGAGTTTGAAGAAATTAAAACCTTTGATTTCTAACAACAAGATTCATCTGATGGTTGCACACCCAAGTATTAAAGAGATTTTGTTGAGAAAATATCTAAATGAGAAGAGAGCTAGATGGATCACTAAAGTCATGGAGTATAATGTGGACATCAAGATCACAAAACTTGTAAGAGGTAAAGGACTTTGTGAGAAGCTTGTTGTAGGGTCTAGTAATGATGAGAAAGATGAAACTGATGTTGTTTTGGTTAATGATGATGAGATTCAGGATGTTGTACTTGTGTTAGATGCAAGTTGGGTGCATGATATGACCCATTTTTTGCAGACTGGTGAATGTCCACCAAGTTTAGACAGATCCAAAAGGAGGTATTTCAGGGTGCAGTCTATACCATATGTCTTGATTGATAATATTGTTTTCAAGAAAGATATTAATGGTTTTTTGTTAAGATGTATTGACATTGATCAAATGGAAAAGGTGCTTCATGAGTTCCATGATGGAACTGCAGGGGGCATTTTTCCCCAAGAACAACTGCATGGAAAATTATGAGAGTTGGCTACTATTGGCCAAGCTTATTCAAGGATTCCCATGCTTGGGCAAGGAAGTGTGTAAAGTGTGCTCTTTTTGCAGGAAAAGAGAGGCTGCCAACATTGCCTTTGCAACCCATTCAAGTAGAGAATCCCTTTATGAGATGGGGTATTGACTTCATAGGATCAATTAATCCTCCTTCAAGTGTTGGTCACAAGTGGGTTCTTACAACAATTGAATATTTTACGAGGTGGAGTGAGGCAATTTCCTTGAAGGAAGCAAATAAAATTTCTCTATTGAATTTCTATGATGACATTGTAACCAAGTTTGGAGTACCTGTGTCATTTATTTCTGATAATGCTCTAGATTTTGTTGGTTTAAGAGTGATTGATTGGGTTGTTAAATATGGAATATATTTGAACACGTCTTCAAATTATTACCCTCAAGGTAATGGTTTGGCTGAGAGCACAAATAAGAACTTGATCAAGATCATTAAAAGAACCATGGAGGAGAACCAGAGGACTTGGCACACAAATCTAAAATATGCACTTTGGGCAGATAAAGTGACCCCAAAAAGGTATGTTGGTAATTCACCATGTATGCTTGTTTATGGAAAAGAATAAAGACTGCCTCTATCTTTTGAGTTTCCAACTCTTGACATAGTGCATCAACTGGAGATGTTTGATGAAGAAGACTCAATGATATTTAGATTCAATCAGCTTATGTTGCTTGGAGAATTGAGAGACAAAGCCATGAAAATATTGGAGTTTCAGCAACTCCAAACAAAGAAGACCTTTGACAAAAAATCCATATCTAGAAATTTTAATGAAGGTGATCTTGTACTCAAGTGAGATGACCTGAAGAGTAGGCTAGGTAAGAATACAAAGTTTGATAATTTCTAGAGTGGTCCTTTTATTATTACAGAGTGCAAGGAACATAAAGCTTTTCAATTGTCAAAAATGAATGGAGAAGTCTTTCCTATCCCAGTTAATGGGATACACCTCAAACATTGTTTTGAGGTATGATCTACCTTTGTATATGTTGGTTTTTTTTACTACAACCCAAGTGGACTTCCCAAGAGCTTCTATGAACTTGCCACATTCGATGATAAAATTGTAGGAAGCGTTTGGCGAACTCAACGAGAAAAGCAATGATGCTAATTCTCCTACACTTTGGGCTTTGTAAGACCTATGAGGGTACTCCCTAAAATATTCTCTTAAAATGAAACATTAAACAATTCACTTGCACATTGATAAACAACAAATAGATTCCCCATTTACGCCAAAAGGATGAAATCCTTCAAGAAATTAGCTATTCCTCGAAAAGGCTCGAGTCTAGTTAGCATAGAATAGCAAACATGACTAAAGTATATTGATAGGAAATATTTGAATAAAATGTCCTGAAGTCATAACACAAGACATGAGAAAATATAACCACAATCAGAGTTCCAGTGCCATATCCTAAAGCATGGAGTCAAATGAGAAAACTAAACTACAAGGAAAATTTCATCTTAAGCACTTATGATCTATATGAATCGCATTAAAATCCATATATTTGTATCTAAGTCTATCACTACTTTATGAATCCTATTGTTAGCTTGCATGAAATTATTGATTAACTGAATAATTTAACCGATCCTTTGAACCAGAGCTATCGTTAAACATAATTCACAGTAAAGAGAAAATGAAGATCAATGAAAGTCATCTTGGACCAATATTTCATTAATAATTCATGCAAAGTATCACAATAGGAGAGAAAACATACTCAAAAAATTTGCATGTGTAATACAAACATGCCTAAGAACCCCATAATTGACCAAGTTCTCTTATCTAACTCAAAACCTTAATACCTGGACTTACATTCATACTATTTGTATCACTAAAAACTTATTTCTCAAATCTCAGATATTTCAACAGACATCCTCTCACAGCCCAAAATTCCCTTTTATAAAACAAGGGAGCAAACAAGCCTCAGGCTGAAGAGTACACATGTACATTTTTCATTCGACCATTAATCCCTCAATCAACTACATTTACATCATGTGATTGAAAAATCATAAGACAAGAATAAACATTAGTTGTTATGGAAGAAAATAAATTGTCCTTCAAAGGGCCACTTGTTCATGTCGAAAGCATCTTTAACCATTGTAACACTTTATTCCACCTCAGCAGCTCATACTTGAAGTCGAAAGGAGAATGCATATTTTCAAATATCAATTGTGAGGCCAGACTTGTATTATACATGACCAAGTTGCATTTCTCACTGGTAGTATTCATATTTCAAATTCATCGGTGAACACCTTTTTCCATAACTCAAAATATTCCTTGGATGGCCACCTAAATTCCATAACCTAATCAATCTTATCTCGATAGGGTGCATATTTCACCATTATTGATGTGGCCTTCTTATCAAATTTTTCTAAGAAACTAATAATAAATGATAGTTTTTCTAGTGTATTATCCAACATACCAATGCTAGCATTTCTACATATCTCATGTGTTTGAGCAATCATTATATTATTCAACCGATCTTTCCAAACCTGCAAAGGTTTTACCTCGTCTTGACTATGCAGAATGTGTGGCAATGGAGTTAAGTCCATTCCATCATATTTTTCCTTTAACCGTTTAATCTTTTGCTCCATAGAGGCAACATACCCCTGAAATTTTTTCTCCAAGAATCCCTTGAAAAATTGATAAGCTAATATAACCATAGGATACTTATCCCCATGTTGTTTTGCCCCTACTGCCATGAATCTCAGTTTCTCAATTTTGGGGCTCCATCTATCCAGCAATGGGATGGCCAGCTCTCTATCTCTGGGGAACATTCTAAGTGCTTGCAACATTAGAGCATAGTTTGCATGAACAATATTTAATTTCCCCTAGACCCTCTTGTTTAAGTGTTTCAAAATAGTATCCACAATCACCGAATTTCTCTTCCTTATAGATTCCTGGATTTGTTGCACCATCTCCTTATACTCCTCAACTTGCTGAATTAATTTCTCCCTAAAGAATCCTCCTCTTGGGATATAAGACCTTTCAACTACAATAGGCACCTATCCCATATTATATGGAACAATAGCTAAGAACTGTCCTTGTGAAGAGGGTTGAGATTGATCCACTGGTGGGTCAGAGATAGTGCGGCTAGAACTAGCCTTCCCTTGAGACCTCAATGTATCCATTTGCTGATTTAATAAGGCCAATTCAATTTCTAAATCTACAACCCTTTGTTGACTCTTATTATAGTCAATAATAATGTCATTGTATTGGCCTCTTAGAGTATCCCGGTCCTTGGTCAAATCCTCAATAGTTTCCCTGGTGAATTTGGCAACATTTACTATCATATCAACAGCCTCCAATGTTGGGGTATCAGCAACTATTCTTACAACTAGGTGACCACTGAAATCAGATGGTTCTATGACTACTTGCTTCCTAAATCAAGTTGAAAAAGACCAGATTGCAAGGGCATCCCACTCCTCACTAAAGGTTGAACCTTTAAGTGCCAATTCAGCTTCTTCATCAATTGCAAGAAGTGGCCTATTGGCCCTTCTTATTGTATTGAACACCACAACATCAACAATATCCCATTCAGGAAGTAACAATACTCCACTCTTACGTAACAATGCTCGGCCCTACTCTGGTGTTATTTCTTTGAACCTTTCCTTCATCTACATCATGACCTTAGACTAAATTACTTGCTCTGGGAGCTCAGCATGCAAACTTCTTTCTTGTGCCACCCTCTCAGCATACAATGAGACATGTGCCCTCCATACAAAATCTTTAAAAGCATTGGTCTGGACAAAAGATTCATCCATCATGAACTCTCTGCAGGCCTCCATCCTTAGGTCATCATATTTGTTATTCCCCTTATTTCATCTTTTTCCAACCTCAAAGAAACTGCCCTAGAACTTGATGAAGTGTCAAGTGGGAAAGATGGAATTACCTGATGCATCTCATCAGGAGTGAAAATGATCTCCTCATCTTCATCACCATCATAAGAAACCACCTTTTTTCTTTCAATTTTATGTCTCTTTGGTGACGATGGACAAGTCTGGTCAGAAATCCTTAGAGGGGAATCCAGATCAACAATATTTGGCAATGACTGCCCTGAAGAAGATGGTGCAACATTTTTAGAAAATTCTCCAACCCTACTTCCCCTTTTCCTAGAGAAAACCTTTATCTTCTTCAGGGGCTAATAAGTAGGCCTCTCCTCCAACCTTACTTCAGGGTACTCCTCAATAGTTTGTGATTTTCCCCTTTCTTCCATAACCCATTCATCCTTCTGGATTCCCACCAAACTCTCAAAATTGTCAATGGCATACATAGCCCTATTCAACTCACCATTCATATTTGGTATGGGATTGAAAGTAGGTATCCTTTCTTGCTTCTTTTTTACCATCTTGGTAAAGGCAATGTACATTGCCTTTCTCTCTTCTTGTATCTCTAGATCAAAAATGTTATTGATAATGTCCTTAGGAAAATAGAAATTGTGGATAAAAGTTCCAGTTCGATGCTTGGCCTTCATTTGAGAAATAAAACCCTTAGGATCATGATTCCTAGGGTGCAGAGTCTTTAATCCATAAGGTTTAAGCAATGTGTATAAATCCTTCCATCCTCCCTTTTCCATAACAAAATCAGCAAACGTTGTATACTTAGGAAATAAAGATCCTTTCTTTTGTTCTATTGGTAGATGTAATTATTGAGCACACCCTAACTATCTCATGATTTCCAAAAATCCAATTCTTAGAGGCACCTCCTTGGGAAAAACATAAGGGTTGACATTAGTGCCATATACTCTAAAAATTGTTGCATTATGATAAGGGATAATGTCTCCCCAATTGTGTGTCAAATTTAATTCAGGCCTCCTTTGCATTGGCCTCAAGAAATCATGAATCTCTTTAGGAATCCTAGGGGGATCACGAACTAGAGCCTTTTTCAACTTGGATCCAAAGACATTTTGGAACGTTACATAATCAAATTTGTGATCATGCATATCAAGGATCCTAGTCCAATATTGGATAGGCATGTCAAAATTATCCTCCTTCCTTTTTAGTTCCATATCCTTTTCAAACATTGTCTAGCCCCTATATAAAAACATGTAGATCAATAGGGAAAACCACCTGAAACCAACCTAATTCTTTCCTTCCTTTAGGGCCTCCAGACCCCCATTCATTTTCTCTGGTAAGTAAGTGGAAAAATCATATACCACATTGAAGCCTAGATGTTGGAGGTTTAGAACCATGTACATGATATCAGTAGGCAGAGTAGTCTTCAAGCTAGTTCCCAGAACTTGGCACAAGGCACAATTTGTATTCTTGAAATAGCTAGAGAAGTAGTCCATAGGAAAAGGTTCTGGCTCATTCTTACCAATCACTACCTGCTTCTTATTCTTTCTTCTTCTTGAGGTTGCCAAATGAGGCATCAAAAGAGATGTTCTAAAAAAACCCTTGGTATCTATGTACTCTTCTCTGAAAGCCTCAAGACTAATGGCAACCATATCTTGACTCCATTCATGTAGACTGAATATTTTTGTAATTTCCTCCTTGGTTATCTTTACCATTTCTATGCCAGAGTGTGTTCTGACAACTTTGGTTACAGGGTCATACCTTGCAACAAAATCCTTTAATAAATCTACATCCAAGTAGACATTAGGAACCACTAGCTTACCAAGATCCAACCTCCATGGGTTACTCAGAGGAACACACAAATTCATGTTCCCAAACCAATTTAGGAATAAGTGCCATCTAGTATACAGTAACTCAGCATCCTGAGCCACACATTGCTTATCATTTAACCCTTTCAGGAGCAAGGGCCCATAAAACAAAGCATTTCCCTCTTGCCTTTTTCTAGTAGAAGGTTTTAATAAGTCTATAATATCTTGGGAAAAGGACCTAGTAGTGGCTTCAGAGCTAGAGCTTCGGGCCTTAGGTGCCATTTATACAAGACAAAAAATATCTCAAGCTATGGTTTTTATATGTCTAACAATTATAACTCACGCCCTATAGCCTTAAAAAAAAAATCTTCACAATTCAAGAAGCCACAATAATTATCAAGACAAGCTTTACAATACTTTAAAGAAAATCAACGCAAACAATCCTTCAGGAACAGAACAAGAAGCAATCGATAATTTTTCTTCAAGCAACCATAAGACATTCTGAAACCACAAGAAATGGTATATGTGTTACTTACGGTTTCACGTGTAGAACGTTAAGGATAGTGAGGCTGAAAAATTACAAAGATGGCTCGCTTCGCTCGATACCAGGCGATTCCTCTTCAATGTGGAAATACACACATAAATAGCAATTCATTGATCTTTTAGCATTTAATAATGAGAGCACAGTTCAAACTCGACCATTACTACTCACTCACATGAGATAAAATGGCTATAGTACAACATCAACCTATTTCAAATTCCAGTCGTTGATCCAAAACAATGTAAGACAGAAGAAGGGCTCAGATTGAGTCAAAATGGTTTGAAAATGCCACGTATGTTCACCAATCTTTAGGTGAACAAAAAGTCATCTACTGGACACCACCTCAGCATAAAATGGGCCCCACCTCAATCATCCCTCATGCAACATCAACATCCATGCGTCAAAAATTCGCACAACCTCATAGAATTATTAAAACTAATGTTTTAATTGCACGAGGTCAGTGAGGAATGGCCATGATGCATTGGTAAACAAACATCTGTCAGCATCAACATCCTTCATTGATTAGTGAACATGACCTGTTCCTCGCAATCATATACGATAGGTGGCAATATCTCGCATGCCTCCCATCACTTTAGTAACGTTAGCAGGAAACCTTGCGGGGTCTGCAAGGAACGGTCTAGATACAGATCATTCTATCCAACGACTATGCAATCTGCACATGCAAAAAAGGTTATTTATTAGAAGGGGACTAACTAGGTGGATTGGGAAATGACCCTCGAGGCTGAAAATATTATTTAGAGATTAATCTAAAATATTTTACCAACTCGACACTAAGGAAATATAAAAAAAAAGTTAGGGCGCAAAAGACCAAAAGGATAGGTAAAGAGGGGTTGGTAATGTCACGACCAAAAGGGGTTAGGACCATACTTAAAATGACTAGCCACCATTAATAATAAGTCATCGCTCGAATAGAACTCCTATGACCCAGACTCATTTGTAAAAAACCCAAAACCCAACCAATTAGAGCCAAGGAAAAAGTAAAACAAACTCACAAGGGGGGAAAATTTAAAAGCTCCACCAGTGGCTCTGACTGGGATGTATGCCCCTTGTGGGCATAGCAAGATTCTAGAATCTCTGGTTTCGTAGACCAGATATAGAGAGAACCAAATTAGGGACTTGTCCAAACAAGACAAGCAGAAAAAAGAAAACACACCTATATACACTACTTATAGGACTGTATACCGTACATGGAAAAAGAGCTATTTGAAGAGAAATAGTATTTCAAGAACTTTCCATGTACTGACAATTCAATAATTTCACATGCAAGTGACTACAAGAAATATGAATCTTCTCCATGTGTGTCCATAATTATGTATGGTCCTAGCCAAAGGGGATCAAACTTTCCATGTTTTCCTTTATCCTCTGATCTTGCATTACAGAGCAACACCATTGCTCCCATATTAAATTTTCTCTCAACCGCCTTTTTATCATAGAGGTGCTTCACCTGAAGCTGCAATATTTCATTTCTCTTATGGGCCTCTCTTCTAGTTTCATCCAGTTGATTTAATTCTTCCATTTTGTGCTTCATTTCATCACAAGCATCATCATCATATTCCTGGAAAAATTCGTACATCTTCAACAAATTGTTTTGTGGTATATTGGATTCCATCCCATAAACAAGATTAAAAGGTGAATGACCAATTTCCTTCTTGACAGTTGTCATGGCAGCCCATAGTGCTAATTTCAATTTTGAATCCCAAGCCTTCTTATTTTTCACAATCATACGCTTGATATTCTTCATCAGGATCTTATCACTAGACTCTGCCTATCCATTTCCTAGGGGATGATAAGGAGAAGAGTACGAAATAGTTATACCATACTGATTACAAAAAATAACAAATTCCTCCAATCTGAAGCACATTGCATTATCTGAAACAATTCTTTCAGGTACCCCGACCCGAATCGTCTCAAAATATTATCAGTCAAAAAATCAATAACAAATTTACTTGTGGCCCTTCTAGCTGGGATTGCTTCAATCCATTTATTAAATTAATTAGTTGCCACCAATATCCACACATATCCTCCACTAGATTTTTAAGATATTTCTCCTATGAAATCAATACCCCATTGCTGGAAAGGAGCTAAAACAGACATAGGTCTCAGCGGAAAATTACCAGAAAACTTCAACTTCCTAGAAAACCTCTAACAAGCGTCACATCTTTTGGCATACCTATAAGCATCTTTGAATACAGTAGGCCACCAATAACCTGCTCTTAAATTTTTTTGAGTCATTGTTTTATCCATGTAATGGCCTCCACATGCTCCTTTATGCATTTATATTTGTAGATCCTCAGCTTGATCTCCATCCACACATCTAAGTATAATAACTTCAAGGTGCCTCCAACAAAGCTCACCATCAATAATGACATACCTAATTACTCATAATTTAAGGGTTAATTTTTCATGAAGGGGCATACCTTCAGGACACTGCATTGTTTGTAAATATTCAACAATCCTCTTATACCAGCCACAAGTTTTCATATCACAGATAGGTGCAATGTTCTTTTTCTCTATCTGGTTTATTTGATTTGCTCCAGATTTGTTTCATCCATTAATTTGGCTAAACCTTGACCCCTTACAGACTTGGTGATTTGTATTTCAATATTAAATTCTTGGATTCTATTTATCCATCTACACCTCCTTCATGTAGTCTCTTGTTGGGTGAAAATATCTTTAACTGCAGTTGTTGGTACATATGCAATAACAACTGCTCCCATAAGGTATGGCTTGAAATTTTTAACTGACTTTACCAGAGCATATGCCTACTTTTCTTCTATATAATATTTAATTCCATACCTTGCAATGGTTTACTAAAGAATGCAATTGGCTGCTCAAAACCATCATTATTTTTCTGCAATAAAACCCTAGCTATAGTGTGAAAAGAGGCAAAAGTAAACAACTGAAAAGGTTTTGAGCAATCAGGTGACTTAAGAACAGGGGTCTGCTTGATAGCATATTTGATAGCCTAGAAGGCTTTTGATGGCTCCCCTGTCCATACTATCTTTTCTCCCTTTTTCCGCATCTTAGAAGTTGTGCGGACAGTCTCAGCAAAACTTGTGACAAACCTCCTTAGAAAATTTATCTTCCCAAAGAAAGATTGGATACCTTTTACATTTCTTGGTTGTGTAATTCTGTTAATAGCAACCACTCTTTCAAGATCAATTTGAACCCCATCCTTTGAAACAATATGCCCTAGTTGTTTTCCTTCTTTTACCCCGAATGCACACTTCCTCGGATTCAGAGATACCCCATATTCCAAAGCCCTAATAAAAATATTTTCTAAATGAGAAAAATGGTCTTCCTCACTTTTGCTATGGGCAGTAAGATCATCCTACTAAATTACAAGGAACAGGTCAACAAAATCCTTAAAGGCTAGATCCATATCCCTTTGAAAAGTTGCACCAGTATTTATTATTCCAAATGGCATTCTTACCTAAACATATGTCCCCCCATGGTGTGGTAAAAGCAATCTTGAATTGCTCAGACTCTTTGGCCATTACTTGGTTATAACCAGAAAATCCATCCATCATGGATAGCAGTTCACACCCTATGACCTTTTGCAACATAGCCTCCATATTAGGTAGTGGGTAATTATCTTTCAAAGAAGCAACATTCAATTTTCTAAAATCAACACACAACCTAATGTCTCCATTTTTCTTTCTAACAGGCACCAAGTTAGAGACCCAAGATGAGTGCCCAATTGGTTTGATGATTCCTGCCTCCCTTAGATTAGCAAGCTCTTCCTACATTTTGGGTTGTAGGGTAGGGTTAATTGGTCTTTATTTCTGCTTGAATAGTTTCATATCAGATTTCAATGGGATTTCATGTTGGAATAGATCTTCCCTATACACTTTAAGCTCTTCATATGACCAAGCGAAAACATGTCTATATTTTCTAAGTAGGGTAATCAACATGTTTCTAACATGTGGCTTCATTTTATTTCCAACATAGACCTTCTTAGGAGCACCTTTTGTTCCTCATTTTATTTCTTCTAGATTTTCCTTATGGGAGGGTGCTTGCTTAGTATTTGATATATCAAGACCATAAAAAACCCTTTCAAGTGCAACCAAGCCCCAAGGGATGGTATTTGTTTTGAGCTGAATCACCTCATTCCCAAATAGGGTTTCCTTCCCATCAATTTCAGTTACAAATGAGCCATAATTAATTTCATGACTCTCATATTGATCCACATAATGCAAGAATTTCAAAATGTTTGTATCATCATCAAACACCTTCCAGTTGTAGATGTTATATGGTACTGTAGGCCTAGTTTTGACTTCTATTTGTGAGATGCCACCAAAGCTGATATCATCAATTTTAACAACTATGTTTGCTAACAAGTCAGCCTTAGCATTTTGTCCTCTTTCGACCCATTCAATACCAAAAGTACTAAATCCTTCAATGTTATCCCACACTGCATTTCTATATTGCCTAAGTCTTTTATCTTTAGCTGTAAAGCAGGATCTATTATGGGAAACAACTAACTCAGAGTCTTCCAAAACTTTTAACACCTTAATACCATTCTTTGAAGCTATCTTCAAACCAAGTATGAGAGCTTCATAGTCAACGACATTGTTAGTAAAAGAAAATTGCAACAAGAAAGAATATTTGAATGTTTTACCTTGTGGAGAAGTGAAGAAGATTCCTGCTCTTGAGCCATCTCTGGAACATGCTCCATCAAAATGCATTATCCATAAGTCACCCTCTGATGATATCTTTAGTACTTCTATATCAGTAGGTGCTAACTGGATCTCTTCTTTTGTTTTATCTTCCTCAACATGGAAGGTTTCCAGATCTATTTCCACAAAGTTAATTCTAATAGGCTCTAGTGGTTCCTGCACATTTTCAATTATGTGAGGGGCTCTCTTTTCCCTATCCACTTTAACATATTTTTGTTCAATAGAAAATGTAGCAAAAGACAAATCACTATGTATGCTCCCACCCATTGAAGCACTCCAAGGCCGAGATAACAACATGCCTTAAGTAGGTGGGATATCCACCACTGTAACACTCATGTGTAGATCTTTCTTAGGAAATGTTGCCAGTCTATATGGAACATCATTTATAATCCCTATGATAGGCACTTCCCGAGAATCCATTGCATAACATTTACCATATGTATTGTCAATTCTTAAACCCATTGCATGCATTATTTTCATTAGCATCACATTGTTAGAAGCTTCTGAGTCAATCATACAATTTCTCAACATTTTTCCATCAATAATCAGGCTTAAGAAAAATGGATTGACATGGTTGGGGTTAGCTGTAATAGTAGTTCCTAGGTATATTTGAGGGCTTTCTATGGTAATTTCTTCCACATTTTTTTTCTTTTCTTGATCCTCTTTTGAATCTATCTGATCAGAAACCACCTTATTCTTTCTACTTGTAGGAATACTATTAATAAGTGCAAAATTATTGTCCTTATGTTCATCTATTCACATCATTTGTAAAAAAGGAACAATAACCCTAACTTGAGAAAGTACTTGGAACATATCTATTGAATTGTACTTTGGCAATTTAGGAAATTTTTTGTCCTCAGAAATTCCCTTTTCTTTTCCCTTAGGAGTCTCATCATGATGAGGGTGTTGATTATTGTCTTTGATATTTTGGGATACAACTTCACTCTTTGTCTTGGTCTTATCCACTTTCTTTGCCCATATCCTGGGCTCCCTTATCTCCTTAGGCTTTGACTCTACATTCTTAGCCTCCAAACTGGTATTTGTTCCAGTTACATCTTTTTCCTTTATGAAAAGGCTTCAAGGCTTACCTGAATCACCTAGAACAGTCTATTTTCTCAATTGTATGTTGTTCCTTGCCCTGGCAACTAGAGCAACAATGTATTTTTTAATTTCTTCATCAGAAGGTCTTCTAAAAATAGTATTATCTACCTCCAATTCATTTACAAAATAGTCATCATTGTCTCCCTCATTTGAAAACACTTGTTGGTGATGTACATCATTCTGTTGTCTTTGAATATCAAAATCCCTGCCACAAGGCTCATCATCTGAGGAGTAATCATCATAGGCCAAATCAGCTAGTCCCAGTAATACATTAGTCATCGTATCCTGATCTTGGGGAGATTGAGCATCTCCCAAGTCATCCTGAGATTCTACCATTGATTGTGCTACTACACATTGTTGTGGAGAATGTGGCATTCCACACACCTCACACCATGGTAAATTTTATGTGGCATTTAGAGAATGCTTTTGTAAAGGATCAGGTGGAACTTGATTATTTCTCTTATTTCCTTGTAGGGGATTCCCATTATTCTAGTTAGTATTGTAGGGATAGTCCTGCAACGTAGGGGGCCTTTCATTTCTTTGAAAATGAGGCTTGTTATTTTTTTCTTGCTTTTGTAGCAGGGTAAGGACTTGATCTATCTTCTCACCAGCACTTTTGGGTTTAATAACCTTCTCGGTTTGATTCCTTGTGCCTTTAGGAGCTTTGGGATCCTCTCTTCTGCCCACTTTACCCAAAGCTCTTCTATTATTTTTAATGTTCACCACCATATTATATGTCAGTCGTTGATCCAAAATAATGTAAGCTATAAGAATGGCTCAGATTGAGTCAAAATGGTTTGAAAATGCCACGTATGTTCATCAATCTTTAGGCAAACAGATAGTCACCTACCAGACACCACCTCAACATAAAATGAGCCCCACCTCGATCATCCCTCCTGCAACATCGGTGTCCATATGTCAACAATTCGCACACCTCGCAACATTATTAAAACTAATGTTTTAATTGAGCGAGGTCAATGAGGAACGACCATGATGTGTTGGTAAATAAACATATGTCAGCATTAGCATCCTTCATCGGTTAGCGAACAAGAACTGGTCCTCGTGATCATATGTGATAGGTGGCAACATCTCGCATGTATCACATCACTATAGTAATGTCAACAAGAAACCTTATGGGGTCTGTGAGGAACGGTCCTAATACAGATCATTTCATCCGATGGCTATGCAATCTACACATGTAAAAAAGGTTATTTATAACAAGGGGACTAACCAGGTGTATGTGGAAACGACCTTCGAGGCCGAAAATATTATTTAGAGATTAATCTAAAATATTTTACCAACCTAACACTAAGGAAATACAAAATACAGTCAAGGTGCGAAAGACCAAAAGTATAGGTAAAGAGGGGCTGATAATGTCACAAAAGAAAGGGGTTAGGACCATACTTAAAATAACCGGCCACCGTTAATAATAATTCATTGCTCGAATAGAACACCTATGACCTAGACTCGTTTGTAAAAAACCCAAAAACCAACCAATTACAGCCAAGGAAAAAGTAAAACAAACTCACAAGGGGGGAAGATTTAAAATCTCCACCAGCATATACTAGCTTAGTTATATGCTTTCAATAAAGTTATGTTGCACTATAGTTTAGATGTCAGTTCCATTTCCCTAAGTGTTGTTCCACCACAGTTAAGTAGTTTCCCTATTTTCAATAAGTTTCTAGGTTATCTGATATGCTTCAAATATGAGTTACAAGAGATTTAAAATGATGTACAAAGTTGTTTTATGTATGTTTCTTAGTGTACCAGATGACTCCATGCCCAATAAATAATTCTAGGAAACTGGTCTTATGTTTAGCAGACAAACATCCAGCAAAAGTTGGCAAAAATGTTACCGGATTTTTACTAATAGGCTCATTCAGGTAGAGTTTTGTTTTTTTTAAATTAAAATGAGGTACATTTCATTAATCTCTCCTACATTACATTTAGATGCATGAATGAAATAATTCAAAAAGGAATGCATATACAAATTACTGCATTTATACAAATGCATGTAACATAGGAAGGATTTTTACAAGTCTTTTCTAACAAAGAGTTATCTTTATTGAATTTAAGATTGTACATTTGTCCCACACAAGCTGTGAGACTAACCATTTCTTATTTAATACAAATTATAAAAATTATATACATGAATAAGTATAGAAAAGAAATGAATGTGCATAGAATGAGAGTAACCAGTCATTGCCTGAATGACTGGTTCGCTATGTTGACTTATGTTGATGTTGCCCTGAGCCACTTGAGTCCTCCTAACTCCTTTTCTCCTAATCCCTACAAAAGATATAGCAATGATGTTAGAGAAATTCTCTAAGCAATGACTAATTATAAAAATTGTATACACATTCACCCTATGCATGTATAGACTGATCTCAATGTGTATTAAATGGGAAATGTGTACTTTAGGTGTCTAGGAAAACCATCTAGGTCATCCTACATACCCAAAACATGCATTTGTTTTCTAACATGTTTGATTCATGTGCAGATACAGGTGTTATCAAGATGTTTTGATTTATTTCATGTTGGAAAGTGGAGTGAAATGTGGCTCCCACAAGGGTTGAGCCCAACTTTCCAAGCGGTGTGAATCTATTTTGTAATGGTGTGCTCATTTGAGCTCATTTGAAAGGAAAATGAAATCCACCTACAAATATGTAAGGATGCAACATACCTTCATAAGAAATGCTACAGTAATGAAATGAAAGGATGGAGCAACATGTCACTTCATTGTCATGAGAAAAGGGGATCATTTTTAAGGTCTTAATGATCTACTAGTTCATGCTAGGTGCAAGGGTAAAAAAATCTAACCTTCCTTTAAGTTTCAGAGCTTTAGAAAGTAGCAACAATGGTGAACATGCATGTCACGATAGAATAACATAAATGAGCAACATACGAGTACTGTATAGTCTCAAATAAAGCATGTATTCATATTACAGTGCATTGCTTAAAGGTGGCATTCATTCATGATAACATCATATGAAATGGAACAAGAAAGTAACTGTCATCAAGGAGTGATCTTTAAATCATGGTATTAAGGTAACTATAAATAGTGACGGCCACCAATCACTCAGAGGTTCAATGGATATATCAGGTATGGAATATCATATATTATCAACCTAATCACATTTTCAAACGAGGTATGACAATCCTACACAGGAAAGTGCCTCCATGAAGACAATCTACAGACTAAAAATAAATGAATGGCCAAGGCTTTGAGAGGAGGTTGGTGTTATAAAAGAAGTATGTGAATCATTACATATTTTGAAGGAGATGGACATGAATCAATCAAACTTAAAGACAAAAAAATTAACATGTAGAAGCTATGTCTTGAAAAAGTCTGAGTAATGTATATACTCAATGGAAAAAGATTGAAAATTATAGTTGAGAGCATCACAAAATAAGGACAATCATTGGAGATGTGAAATGAAAAGGGTGAAATCACAACCTACCAGGGGCCAAATGTAAATGCCAAAAAACACTCAAGATCAAAATGGGTTAAATATTCAGAATACCAAAATACAGAAAGTGCATGATGTCTAGGAGAAACAAAAGAGTTTCTTGTTTTATATATACCCAAATGTAGATCTAGAACCCTTGGCCCAAAAAAGGGTTTTCGAATGAACAAAGAAAAACAAAGACTACAGAAAATGGTGGTGTGGCTCAAGCAAACAAACAAATTTTCCAAGAAAATTTAAATATACAGAAAATATAGCATTTTCCTCATAAAAATTTATGAAACTTAGGAAGATCTATAGGAGGAGAGTTCATTTTTTTCAAATCATAAAAAACCACTTGGGGTTTTTGTGTTTTAAGCACAAAATATTCTTGTCAAGGGTTAGTCATTGATGAAAATGGTGTCTCTTGTGCCTACAATGATGAATATGGTCACGGCCTAAATTAGAAAATTCTTCATTTTTGTACAGAAAGTGTTACATATTCTCCAAGAACAGATGCATGGAAACAACCATGAAAGTGTGGAAAATTGGAAAATATGTGTTTCATCTCACGATGGCTTCATTTGGGGTTTTATTTTTTCAAAAAATGAATTTTAAAAGACAAGTGTTAATAAAAAACCTACTTACCCAGTTGATGTCTTCTTTTCTCAAAAAAAATTTCTTGAAGATTATTTCACAAGGCTCGAAAAGAGACATACATGGTGGCTAGACAATACAAAATCATAGAAAAAAATGAAGAATGGGTAAGATTAGCTTCAGAAGATGCGGCCATGGAGGGCCTGTATAGGCATAAAACAAATAGAAAATTTCCAGTTTTCCTCAACAAGATCATGAAAATGCTTACCAATATGAGTTTTTGGAAGAAATCAAATAATAACGCAGGTTGAGTGTCAAGTGGAGCTGAAAATGAACAGAGCAAGCCTGTAGCAAAAATTCCAATAACCCTCAATGTCGGCGGTGTTAGATTCTTCATGAAGCTTCTACAAATGAAATGAAAGAATGCATTGCGTTTCTTTTGTTTTTAGGGTTAAAACCCTATGATTAATGTCGATTGAAAGTTAGGCATTTTTGCCTTTTCTTTTAAAAATTTGTATGACAACTATTTCCCGTAGTCAAGACTTAAAGTCTTGTGAATTACTTTGCCTTTGCTTTGTATCTTAGGGTTTTGTATGTAATTTGACTTAGCAAACCCCTTTTACTGATGTTTATGTCGAATATATGGAGGTGGAGGTTTTCATTTTTTGCATTGCTTAATATATTGTAAAATTCTTGAATTCAAATGATGACTTATAAATCATTTAATTTAAGCATTACCTTTAAATGAAAAAATTATGGAAGCATATGTCAATATGACTAAGTCATAAGGAGAGATGGAGATATGAATGGCTTCTATGTGCATGCCAAGAATATTGGAGATTATTTTTTAGTTTGAGAATATGAGGAGGGTATCTAGGGAGGTTAAATTAGTTTGCAAACATGTACCACAAATGTTGGAGCTGGTTTTTGACTCATTTATGAGCTTTGGAGAGCATTTGGAGGAGTTTTTTGCATGCCTTTATGTTTGACATGGTCAAACTTGACCATTTCAAGATTCTAGAGCTTTTGTGGATGAGATCTAGGGGCTAGATTTATGGGTTTATGGTTGCATCTGACCCAAGGAGGTTGAAAACTCCTTGTTTGGTGGAGCTTTTGTACTTAGTCACTTTTGTTACTCATTATTGAGTTAGTTTTATTCATGCAGCTCTTGGAGATAGTGACTTTTGGCAGTCCTTTCATAGGTTTTGTGCATTCTTTTGTAACTCTTTTGGAAATTAAATATAGTTTATACCTTGGAGACAAATGGTAATGAAAATTTCCCCTCTTATTATTGCAGTTTTCTGTATGTTTTAAAAGATTGATCAAGTTATTTGTGGAATTATCCTTGTTTCCTTATAATCTTGTCTCTTATTTTATACCTTCTCTGCAAATAACTTGTCCATGTAGGTTGCTAAGAGTGTGTTAAAATGCATATAGCTTTCAATCATGAACTTTGCATTCCCTTTGTTGGTTAATGCATTTTTTCCTCTTAGTGAAATATTTATGCAAAGGCATGTTGAAATAAGTTGTGCAAACTTAATTTCTGTCAATTTGAACCAAGTGTATGCAAACCTAAAAATTCATTGTCCTTGTCAGTTTGGTGTATCACTTCATTTTATATATTTTTGGTTTTATTCATTTTTAGTTTGTCCTCCTGTTTCCTTAAAAGTCAGTAGATTAGGTGATATAGCCAGCTAGGAAGCCGACCTTCTCTGGAGGTTCTTTTCCATTATAGGTGACCCACAGCTTGGAAAATTTCCCATGTTCCTCTAGAATGCTAAGTTCTGTAACTTAGCTATGGTGTAATTCTATGAGATAACAAGAGGCATGAAATTCCATTGTGCTCCTGCACCATCATTCCAATGTGGGGTCCACATGCTACCATCACATGTCCATGTCATCGCCACATCACAAATCTATAATCCTCAACAAGGATGTGGATTACCATTTAATCAATCTCATCATGCCACATGTCTACATTTTCATCACTTTCATCCATGTCATTATGGTTGGGTTCCACACATAGTTCTTCCTTACTCCTTATCACTCCATCCACTAAATCGCTAAAAAATTGAACCTTAGAACCTCTTGTCAGAGGTTACAAAGTTCTAGAAACTCATGACTCGTTGACAAAATAGCTATTGAGCTATCAAAGAGACTCTATGATGAGTCACACATATACCATTCACTCTCACTGATAAAGCCCTTCTTACACCTTATTCCTCCATTCTCCAAGTCGCTAAGTTGGGAGGTTATGAAACTCTAGAACCCCATGACATAAGTTAGAAAAACTTGGAACCCAACAACTTAAGTAATAAACCATTTTCCGCCAAACACCAGTCATCGAAAAAATAGAAATTTTTTTGATCACCATGACTGCAAAAACCATGTGGTTTAACTGATAAACCCTAAAACACCTGAAGGAAAATATAATTCATTTTTGGGTGTATCCTTCAGTTTCTAGACCTACAAAGCACATCACTAGAATGTTGTCAAAAGACCCATATCGAATCTGTCACTTGTTTCCTCCTCTATTGTATGAAAGACTCTATGCAAATTCACGACAACATTTAAAAGATGTTCACTTTATCATCATCAACTAGCCACACACTTCTAGCACCAAGTTCACTACTCTCACATTCATCCTCTAATGTTCATAGAATTTAGGCACACCACTGATCTATCATCATGCCAACATCTCCCTTGCATGATCAATTCCACACTCTTTTGACATCAAATTCACTTTGACATTAATGGCAGCATCCTCACTTGCATGAGCAACTCAATTTCATATTTGATCCTCTTTCATCATGCCAATGGTCTACCTTGCATGATTTCCCCTTTTGACATCAATGACAACTATATGTTAACAATCTCCCCATTTGTCATTGATGGAAAAACTTAAATGCTCAACCTACCAAAGGTCTAATACCAATAATGGATAACCTCTGAGCTCTCAATTCTCCTCCTTTGACATTGCTTCTCCTTTGCTCATCCTTATGATCATCAACACAAATTTCTCTCTTATGCTCTACTTTGATCATTTGCTCACTTTTTCTCCCCCATCCTCAATTATTTTGAGCATTTGCACAACTTTCTCCCCGTTTGACATCAATGGAAACGGGTCACAATTTTCTCTTCTTTGTTTCAAGTCACCATACTGCTGCAACCTTCACTTCTTTTTAGAAATGACAAAGGGACTTATCTCCCCCTTTGACTCATACCAACTAAAGATAAAAAAATTCTCTAATGCCAATTGTTTCTCTCCATTTTACTACAATGGCAAAGCCATATAGTTTAACCACTCTATACCAATTACTAATATTTAATGTCGATTGACGTACCATTACATGCTCAATGCCAATCATGTCTGATATCAATTATAGATGTTGTACTTAATGCTTCATACCAATTGACATCATATACTTGACACCAATTGATGATATCATGCCCTAATACTACTTAACATTCTAAACTATAATTATCAAGTATAACACTAATTTGATACCAAAAATAGTTTCTTCATAGATATCAATTGTATTTCTTCATATACCTTGCTTCATCCTTTTCCATTGGCCTACTCATGCATTTTCTTCATTCAAAGTTTTTAACTTCATCTGTACCAGCTAATTTGATCATGAAATTGACTTGATATCTACAACAAATCCCCCTAAGATCATGCAACATTTTCTTCTCAGCATACTCGAGCATTTGCTTCCTTTTTGTCTTTGTACCAACTAGACTATTCTGAACCAATTTATAGTGGTCTAATACCACTTTTAGTGTATACAGAACAACTTCCTTTTAGCCATATCTCGTCTCCTTGTAGGAAAGAAGTATTTCTCTTGACAGAGCATCTACACCACTTCTCTTCAATAATTGATACCAATTGTTGATATCAATTTTTACAAAAATTATCCACTATTTGTTGATGTTCTTACACTCTGATTTGATCTCCTTCATTTCCAAGGATGAATGAAACACCAATTTAGCTTCCCCTAGAACTATTCCCTATCACTATAGATTAGTGAAGTGAGACAAAAGTAGCCTCATGGAGCACTGCCTACCAATCTTTCTCTTTCTAGACCTTCTTTGTCCCTTTCTCTATCTGATCAACCTTCTTATCAAGAGCATGGGGACCATTTTTCACTCGGGGGGATGTATCCACCCTTGTATTCTTCCTCTTGCTTTGTATTGTAGGTCTTACAAGATCTAATATGTAATCTTTAGATATGTGACCAAACTTGTCACACTTGTAGCATACTACATACATATTCCTTACAGGAGAAAATGAATTTATATGCATATGTTTTGTGCTCCCATTAGGTACATCCCTATAGTATCTAGCTTTATGACCCTACTAATTACAAGCATAGCAGTAACCATTTAAACATGGGGAGTACCTAGTCATAGCATTCCTCTGAGCAGGATGAGGAGGTCTTCTTTGATTTGGCTTCTTCGTGTATCACATCCTAGTAAATCCTTCTGAATCAACTCCCTTAGTATATTGCTTCTTTTTCAAGTTTCTAGGAACTCATTTATTCATTTTCATATTTGTTGTGGGCATCTTATTTTTATCTAGCTTCTTCAGAGGTCATTCCAAATGGGTCAAACCCACATAAACTTCCATGTTCATCATTTGATCTACCATCTACGTTAGATGATCCACTTTCTTCATTTGTGTGCAGATTCTCCTTATCCACTTGCTTACTACTATTTAATTGCTTAGAGTTATACATTTCATCATGAATGCATTTAGAAGCAAGATAAGAAGATTTACCTCTACATTTTTTGGAGCATTTTCTCAATCTCCTAATGCAACCAACTTTCTCCTCATTGGACTCTTCATATCTAGAAGTGGATGCTTCTCCCTCATCACTTCTAGTTGCAACATCTCTCATGAACACATCTGTAATATTCTCATTTTCATTCAGCTTCACCTTTTGAGACTCTCTTCCACATGTTTGAATCTTGGCCTATGACAAAATTTCATCATCTCCATACATCCTTTTCAACTTCTTCCAAACTTCATGCCTGATTTGACAATACTTGACGTTGTTAAACATAGAGATTGACAGCCTATTAAGAATTGCATCCATTGTCTTAGCATTATCATCATAGGCCTTATTTTCAGCCTCAGTATTTAGAGGTGTAGCAAGAGTTGTTAATCCATATATCACTAAAATCCATACATCAAACCCTATGGATCCCAAATGCAAATCCATTTTGTTGCACCACCATATATAATCTAATCCATTAAAGAGAGGTAGTTCTTCTACAGATGAATCTTCCTGACTAGCCATTTTTGTGTTCACTTATCAAAGATCTACCCGAGCTGATTAAGCTTCTCCTAGGGAACCTATGGCTCTGATACCAATTGTTAGAAAACAATGATCTATGGGGGGTGAATCAATAGATACTAAAACTTTAGCCCTCAAAAACTTAATGCAAATTACTCCTTAGCTCCAAATACTTTGTGTAGATTTCTTACTCAAACTCTTACTGTGTATATTGAAAACTAAAGAATGTAAACATAAACATGCAATCAACACAAATTCCCACAACACCAAATATATGTGAAAAACCCAAGATGGGAAAAACCACAGTGAAAAAAGTTGCTTGAGGCTACTGCTCAAATCCAATGTTACAAATGAAATCTATATTACAATATTTAGGACTACAACCCAAGGAAGCTTGAAATCCCTAATTTAGAAGATACAACTTCAAGGATGCAACAACACCCTAATTTATAAGCAACAACTTCAAGGATGCAACAACACCCTAATTTAGAAGCTACAACTCCAAGGAAGCAACAACTCCCTAGTTTTAGAAACAACAACTTCAAGGATGCCACAACACCCTAATATGAGCTACAACTCAATGAAATAAGGGTACAACCTCTATGATAACAATTTCAAATATGTATAGACTTGGTTCTGCAAAACCTATGGTGCATCATTACATTCAGTACTTTGTTTCACTTACTATAACTCACACTTTCTTTTTGAATCTAGTCTCTCAGCAACACACCCCTGCTCTGCACTCTCCTCTGCACATAGAAAAATTACTATTTTATCTCGCTGCACTACACCTCTTTCCCTTTCTACAATGTCTCACACATCTACACTCTTGTGAATGCAAACCTAGATTCAATGTTTTGTATTATGGTCTAGGACTTTCCAAATGCATTCACTATCTACTGCACATCTCTCTCTTTTTCTTGATAACTTACTACAACACACCACTCTACCTATCTCTTCAACATACTCAGAAAGATGTAACTATATTCAATACTCCATACAACTACAGGCAATTTTCTCTATTTGTGACAATATCTAATTGTCTTCTTTCTCCACCAACCTACAATCTCTACCTCAAGATTCTCTCCACCATCTAGATCATCTCCAACTTACTATTAGGTTTTTCTTTACGTATTCTAACTTCACCAGCAAGCTTCCTTTACCTCGAGCCACACACACCACTATCTAGCTCATCATAAAGACATCTGATAATGTTTACCAAATATTTCCATATCTTGCATCGAGCCACCCAGCATTTAATTTAGTTACAAATAATTTTCCCAAATTAGCTCTCTTTCAACCCTAGAATCTGATTATGCATTTAATGCATTATGTTGTCCATTCAATGTGATTTGATCTCGATTACCTCTACAATCTGTGTCACTATCTTGAAGATCAAATCTTCATTTAAATTGGTTGTTGGTGTAGTTGGACCAATTAATCCCTTCCTCTATGTCGATTTCCAGTCCAAACCCTCATTCACACTATCATGGTTGTTTCAGATTTCTATCTTTGAATTTTGGTCATTGATCCTCTTCTTTCGTACCCTGATGCTATGATCCTCTATTCATTGTCATGCCTTTAAACCCTAACCATTGGATAAGCGATCCTTCAAGTCTCCATCTTCGATCTTAGGGGTATTCATTATGTTACTATATTGAAGAGACACATACCACAATCTCATCAATGTCTATCATTCTCTTTGATATGAACCGCCTTCGAGTACATGAGCCCACATGCCATCTATCCTCCATGTCATCACCACCTAATTCACAACATCGATGCGAATTAGCATATCGAGAAATCGATCTTCACCACCTACCAGCCTTTGTCATGATCCACCATTGTCACCATTCTATCGGGTTCCACTTAGCTTATCACTTCGTCGAAGAGACAACTTCTAGACTCCTACCGATACACCAATTTCACTTTGATGAGATAGCCATCATGCTATCGAAGAGACATCAACTCCACTCTCATCGGCATGGCGTTGTCATGCTAATACCACCATTTTTCGCCAAATTCCAGTCATTGACAAAATAGAAACCTGTTTGATCATTATGATTGCAACAACCATAGGGTTTAATTGATAAACCCTAAAATACCTGAAGGAAAATAAAATTCATTTATGGGTGTATCCTTCACTTTTTGGACCTGTAGAGCACATCATTGGAATTCTCTCGAAAGACCAATATCGAATATGTCACTTATTTCCTCCTCTGTTGTATGAAAGACTCTTTGCAACTTCATGACAACATTTGCAAGATGTGCACTTTAGCATCATCAACCAACCACACACTTCCAAAACTAGGTTCATTGCTCTCACATTCATCCTATGAGCTTCATAGCATTTAGGCACAC
>CM021100.1:899648694-899682075 GCA_007115665.2 Sequoiadendron giganteum | reverse complement strand
TGGTCAACTGCAAATGTAGCTTGTGCACCTACCTCCTAACTATTCATGGGGTCATAGCCATAGGTGGACCCATAAGCCTAAAAAATATGGGGTGGAGCCCTACCCCTCAAAGTATCCCCTGTACTACAAGATTGGCACATTCTATGATGCTTTGGGCCAAGGAACTTTAATAGATTGTAGTGTCCGACCTCAACACTCTCCTTCACAACGGAAGGGATAGCCACATGCTCATAAGCTAGTCTAGCAAGTGTTCATTTCATTGGCCGCTGAGAATCAAGATGTGCCCTTGGTCTATCCAATGCAAACCCACCACCTCTACTCTGGAAGTCTCATGTATCAAAATAGTCCAAGGGGATTTTGTTGAGGACAAACTTGTTGTAGAGTTTCCTCAAGAAATTTTGTGGGACCTAGTTATTATTGCATGGAGGATGGTCAAAAACCATCCACCACCTCTACCATAAATGGTCCTTTATCCCTTGGTGGTTGCACCAATGGATATGAAACCTATTACTTGTAAGGTGTAGAGGTTGATTTTTTCGTGGGTTTGTGAAAAAGGGAACACAAGTAAAATTTTGTATTTTTTTCATTTTTGACTTGTGTGTAGGATAGTTTATCTACATAATATTCTTTGTACTCCTATCTCTTCTTTTCCCAAACACTTAATTGCTTGCTAATTGAATCTATATGTGTTAGCATAGCTTCAACTGATTGTGCAAGCGTGGTTCTTTGTGAGGTTGAACTTGCAGGATCTTTCAACCTCATAATTAACTCCTCAATTTGTTTTTTTTTAATTTTCAATTTCCCCCATTAAATTTTGTTGAGTTCTAGGAGGATGTTGAGGAATTATTGGAGGAGTTTGTTGGGGTGGCTTTTCATCAGGTATTTGGTTATGAGGTGAAGAAGGATTTTGAGGAGGAGAAGGAGGTGAATTATGAAATCCTAAAAAAATAAAGGAATTAACATAAAAAACATATTAAATCTACCTATTTAACAACAAATTCAAAAAAAGTAAAATAAAATCTTACTTCTTTGAGCTCCTTGTCAATGTGGTGGCATTCTAGCGAAGAATTGACAAAGAATCGATGAAGAAATAGTGGAATTTGGGCTCTCAATAATGTGAGTGCACTTGGGAAGGGTTTGCAGGCTACAGATGGAGAAAATAGAATAGTGATAGAATGAATTGAATTTTCTTTTGTTTCTTATAATATGACATAGCGCGCTCACATTATAATGTGAGTGTGTTATAGATTTTGTGTGATCGAGCCTTAGGCTCAGTACATTGAAGCTATAATGTGAGATAATGCGCTCACATTATGGATTTTCAAAAAAAAAAGTTGGCCACTTTTTGGCCCCCCAATCTTTTTGCACCTTCCCGTAGACCACTAAATCAACTTTGCAATGCCTATTTTCTTGCAAAAAAATGGACTTCAAATGCATAATTTATGACCTCAAAAGCCTAAATAGGTTGACCTAACTTCAATAGCTAATAATAATTTCTAGTATTAGAATTAGGAAGAATTAGAAACACCATTAAATAGGGCTCAAAACCATCTTTTTGATAGTATGTGGTTTTCCAAAAATGAATCTCATATGCCCAAGTTGTACCTAATTTACAAAATTTTCCCAATTTGGATTTAAGGGAAAATAGGGGTTAAGAAAAAAAATCCTTGGTCATTGGGTACATGCAATTAGGTAGGAGGTTAGTAGCCCAAAGATGCCAATATGACCTCCCACTAACACATGGCAGGGGTAGAGTGGTGCAAGTGTGACATAATGGTGACAGTCGAGCCATGATTGTAGGGTTGTTATCACTTATTCTATCACAATATTTTGGCATTGTAGAACTACACCAACCTGTTAGAAGATGATGTCACAAACACAAAAAACAAAAAAATGTTGCTATATTTTTTTAAAGTTGCCATAATCATATAGATCACTAATTTAAAGACAAGCTCACTAGAAAACTATGTAGGTACCTATGTAGGTTGACATGAATGGTGTATGACCTATATGGATATGTATGACCTATATAAATATGTACATCTATACATATTATATATAGCTATACATTTTTTTCCTTAAAAATTACTCTCTAAAAAACACCCCTAATTCAAATACTCAAATTTTGGCAAATGAATAGTCAATTATTAGGTTTTTGGGCCTTTTAAACATAATAGAAAGTTTTTTTTGGTTCTAAAGTGTACCAAATTTTTATCCAATTCTAGATATCTCAAAATAAGAGTTAAAGATCTCAAATCCAAAGCTTTTGTAACACTTCTTGAAGTTAAACCTCAAAAAAAAGATTTTATTGAATCCATGCTCTGATACTATGTTGAAGATGTGAAACAAACACAAAAGCAAGATGAAATAGAAAAACAACAATGCCTTCCACAAATGAGAGTTGGAAAAGAATATTTGTTATTTCTTAAGAAAAAGTGATCATAGAATGAGTGAAAAGTAGAAAACTACTTGCTTCATAGGCAAGGACAAAGAAAACCTAAAAAAATATCTAAGTAGGCTTAATATAAAATAATAAAGTAATAAAGCATTAAATAAATAATAGCACAAATAAAAAAGGTCTAAATTTGATGGTCATATAGCTATATTTATATTATTTTGACATAAAAATATAATCAAAATTTTATGAAGATGATGTCACATAAAAGAATAGATTTTGGACATACTCCCAAAACTCTTATAGGATTGTTCATGTACACACACATTCATTTATAATAAGGAATGTTAGTATTTGAAAGATAATTTAAAATTGATAATTTTTCCTAAAACTTTACTTGACATGTAGGATCAATCATTGCATTTAGACAAAGACAAAGATAAATGCATTCAAACAAAAAAATTATAAATAGATAAAGATAAATTAGTTATAAAATGTGGGTTTAAATTTTTGTTAAGAGTAACTAAAAACTATTAATTAGAATACCCTAAAATATTATGCACCAAATATTAGAGAATGGTTTAATTCGAGGAGACCTTAGAAAGATTATATTTGTATTAAAAGTTATTATAAAATGTCACTCTCTATCAAAAAAATAGAAAAACAATAATATTTTTTGATGAAAACACACACATACATGTAGAAAAGCCATAAATTGAATTTGGAGAGAAAAATGATGCAAACCACTAGTTTACATCATATTTAAATTCTTGACAATTGTTTGGTATAATTGATAAAATGTATTGAATATTAATATTAATTTTTTTTATGGTTTAGTAAGATTGAAAAGGGGGACAAATGATTGTGCTTTCATCCCATTATGATATTATTTATGCTCGAAGATTTAAAAAACAATATATAGAAACAAATTAAGTTAAATTTTAATGCTCATATTGTTAGAGAAATAAACCACAATCAAATTGTAAAAATATTGATAAAAAAGTTGGTTGGTAGCTTAGTAATAGAGCACCATGGAAGATCATATAGGTTCAAGTTCGAGCTAGTCCACAAAAAAGTTTATATGGTACCAAAGTCAAAGGCTAAACCTTGAGCACCCATAATGTGACTCAAGTGGAACTATTAGATAAATGAACCACACCTAAACCATAAAAGAACCAATCACAGAGTAAATTGATAACTAAATAATAAAACATCCTATTAACAAATTAAAGATTCTAAACACAAATCCCAACAAATCATACAAAATTTCACACAATTAAAAATATAAATTTATATTTATAAATATATTAAACAACTTTAAAACTATAATCATAAATTTCACTACTCTATTTAACTAAAAAACTCACAAATAATGTGATCAAATCTCATCAAAAGGATGACATAATAGATAAATAATGAGTAATTTTTTAATTCTTCATACTTAAAATAAATAAAATCGATGTGAGAGTTTTGTTTATAAGAGGAACAATAAATCTGAACTTCAAATGATTAACCTGAAAAAATAATATCAAATTTGAACTCATTCAAAGAATCATACTAAAATCTTAAAATAATACAAAACTAATCACAACAACTAATTAATTTATTATTATTATAACATAACCTATTAAAATATCATACGTAGACTACATATGGTCGGTCGGGTCATTTTCATGGTGCCTTGTGCGTTAACTAGTGTTTTTAGTTTTCTGGTTTGCCAGATGAGCAGTGGGGAAGAGATGTCAAAATAACTGGTGTCATGTGATGGCGACCAGTCGTGGCACGCGCCGTTGTTTCGTACCCTGCTAGTTGGGTTAATAATGAGCCAACTATGCCACGCCGCTTTCAGTGGGGCCCCCCATTTCTCCACTATCATCTCTAATGTCTTAATGCTTATAAGCCACTTCAACTCTGACGTTTAGATTATATTTGCTGGTTTTTAATATATGCTTGCAAAATGCAAAATTCCTCAACCACATCTCTCTACAGCGACCGCCCGCCCAACCAGGCGCTTTCTTCGTTAACTTTAATTCGTGAAAGCAACAAGACTTGCAAAGATGCCGCCCGCTTCAAAGAAAAAGCAAATATTTGTTTTTGTATAAAAACAAGATCCTGACTTTGCCTCCTGCTTTTCTCTTTGGAGTTTTCTTTATTGGATTCAAAGAGCTCCACTCCACCATTATACACAACATTTTAAGTTAATGGAAATTACAGTGTTTGGTTTTTTTTCATATTATTTATTCTACGCAATCTTATCAATTAGTTTTTTTTCTTGATGATAGATTATTGAGTGTGATTCAAATCTTATTCCATGCAATCTAATCTGTTAGTCTTCTTTTCTCAATGATAGATTACTGAATGCGATTCAAATATAAATTAAAAAATATAAACAATTAAAATTCAAAAATTATCATACATCTTTACCGAATTCACTTGTTAGACTTCAAGACCTTTTGTACATGATATAGATTCATTCCAGAGAATTTGTACTGTGTCCAGTAATCTGAGGAATTTCTGCTTTTGAATTCGTACTGCGACCAGTAATCTTTGGAATTTCTGCTTTTGGTAAGACAAGTGGGTAGAATGATTGTATGATTTAAAAAGTCTGAGATGATGGTATATAATAAAAAATGAGCAGTATATGTACTGTTCACGTAGGGAGTTCCCCATCACAGAATACATCTGTGAGATGAATCCAATAATGGATAAGAGTAGCATTTGAATGTATTACAAAATAATATTCTCTGGTTCTATTTGCCGTGCTCCCATGTCAGGGCTGTGTCGTTAGTAGGATTCATGTAGCGCTACCAGTTTGAGATAACCTTTGCATTTCCACGTTTTTATGTTATCAAGTAGATAGATGGTAATAATGCCATGGACAGCCAAAAAGTTGGGATCGTTTCTCTTTTTGTGTAATGTATTCATTTAAACCTGTTGATGCTCCGTTCCACTGGGAGCCACAACGATATTAACGGATTCTCCCAAATCCAGAGATTCCTTATAAACGCTTAAAGCAGCTACGTTGGCAATAAGCATCCATGCTTTACAGCTTCAACTCACTACAAATACAAGCATTTTCTAAAGCTTAAAATGCCTTTAACAGATGATTTATGGGATTGATTTTCGCAGATTGTCCAACCAATGTCAAGGAAAGTGATATAAAAATATATACAGTTAAATTCAAAAGCTTGTTTAACAGATGATTTATGGAATTGATTCTCGCAGATTGTCCAACCAATGTCAAGGAAAGTGACATACAAACATATACAGTTGAATCCAAAAACTTGTTTAACAGATGATTTATGGGACTGATTCTCGCAGATTGTCCAACCAATGTCAAGGGAAGTGACATAAAAATATATACAGTTGAATCCAAAGACTCGTATAAACGATGAAATTTAAGTTTTCAAATCATAAATAATTATTTTTAAATCATATGGTAAATTCTTTGTATAGTAAAATTCATTGGGTATTTTGAAATAGTCAATTGTTACAAAAGTACGAGCATAAGGGATTGGTTAGTAGATTGATTGGTAGTCACCGAGCTCTTGTCAATTAGAGGTCGGTTGTTTGAATTTGGTACTTTTACGATTCTTACAATTGGAGGTCAATGGTTTGAATTTGGTACTTGTACGATTCTTACATTTGTATAAGTCTTTTTCAATCTGAGTGGATTTTCTCCATAATGGACAGATTTATAACGACTATTAATCAAAATGAGAAACTTAATATATTGTGAGATGCCAATAGATAAAACAAGAAAGGTATTTTAATACATTACAAACAATGAAGATGTTAATTATCATAATGAGACACCTAACTTAAATAAAAATAATAATTTATTGAGAAAAAGACATGCTTTTACAATTGCTGCAAGCTTCTAGATACAACTATGTATGTTTTTTTGTCAACATTTTGGATCACACTCACTGATCCAGCATCAGGAAGGGGAACAATAAAAAGAAAAAAGAATGCAGATAGAGCCTATTCTTTCTATTGTTTCTCTTCCTGATGATGGATCACTGAATATGATCCGAAACATTGACAAAAAACATATACAGCTGTATTCAAAAGTTTGTAACAATTTCATGGATTGTGGAAAACTCATTCCAACTAATACTTTTACAATGACTATTATCTAATCAAAAATAGAAACTTATACACTTAAATCTGAGTAATAAAACAGTGGAGATAATTAATTACCAAATTAAATAGAGATCATAAAGCATTACAACTAATTTCCCTGTTTACCAAAAGAAAACAAGGAAGCATACGGAGAGCAATTAAAAGGTCAGTTTGACCGGCTGCCATTAAAGAAGTTTGATGTACGGGGCAGACCGTGTAAGTAATCAATCCAGGGTTTACCGGCAATGATGAAAGAAGCTTGGTATACCTAAGATGAAAAATGTAAGAATGTTTTTTGTTCAAGGAATGTAGTGATTAATAATGCAAAGGACTTGACGTGACGCACTCCAACCGGTAAAACGTACTCCCTAAGTAAACGACACGGCTAGCATGACGTCGATCGAATAATCGTAGATGTTTTAAGACAAAGATAATCAAACCCAATTTTTTTAATGGAATACCTCATTTTCTTTGTCTTAATAAAGGACGGTACAAAGAAAAGTCTTTCTTTGCCTGCCTTTTATATAGATTATTCGACTAAAAGGCAATCTATGCAAAGATCAAAAACAATAAAAAAATAAGTTAAAGAACATTCTTTATGGCCCAGGTGGATGTACTAGAAATTCCAAAGCTTTTTTTTAAGAGTGATTAGATTTACTTTTTAAATAAACTTTTTACGATAAATTTTGGTCTTTTGAACAAGTTAATTCAAGGATTAGAGATTTCAAAGTTTTCTTAGGAATAATTAGGTTAACTTTTTAAATCAAATTTTTAAGAATAATTTCGGTTTCAAGTCTTTATGTATTACAGATTTCAAAATTTTCTCAAAAGTTATTAAATTAGTTTTTCAAACAAACTTTTAAAGATAATTTTCGGTCTTTTAAGTAAGCTAACTCAAGTCCTTATGTATTAGAGATTCCAAAGTTTTCTTAAGAGTGTTATTATATTAGATTTTTAAATAAATCTTTTTTAGATAATTTTTTATATTTAAAATAAGTTGTGCGATTACTGTTGAACTTGTTTTTGGATTTGATTGCATAAGTTATTGTGATTATTTTGATTCTCGTGCAACCTCACCCGCCCCCCCTTTCCCCATCTTTTTAACCCATCTCAGTCTGCAATCAATCATTTTTTTCTTCTATAACTCTTTTTACATCATGATGGTAGATCACAAAGAGTGATCTAAAACGTTCAATTTTTATGATGCAAAAATATCTTACATAATCAAATCTAGAAATAGGTTCGACAATAAACAATATGGATTGTGGAAACTTGATATCATTAAGTTATGTGATGTTTTATGAGGATTTAATTACCTAATTTTTAAGTCATGTTTATTGATCCATATTTTATGAGTGGTAGTTCACAAGAATCTATCTATCATAAAATATAGATCTTAAGACAAATAGTATTTCTATAGTTTGTGATGTGCTCATGAGTGTTTTGGATTAAACAATATAGTAATTTTTAGCATTAGTGATTCAGATCACACTTTGTGATCTCATTTGGATAATGAAAATTGTTGATGCCAATCTTTTCTCCTTATCCTAGTCATGGATCTCAAAGTATGATTTGAAAATTGATGCTCAAAAGTGCTACATAGTTTGATTTAGAAGCACTCCTACAACCAAAAAATACCTTGTTGAAATTTATGAAGGATAGGTTTTGCACAAGCTCTTCTTCTAAGCCTAAGTTCATGCCTTTTCAAAAGCATTTGCTTAAAGAGGCTATTTAGTTATCATAATATATTGCATATATGGCTAGCACCTTATTATTATAACCTTGATTGCTTGGGCTATAAAATTTACTAAATACTTACTATATTATGTTAATTTTAATTACTTTTTTATTTATTTTAAAAAAAAATTAAGATAAAGTTTGGTTTATAATTGGATTAAGAATACGTTTTTACAAACTCGTGCTAACAAGTAGCTCAAAAAAATATAGTCCACATTCATTAACATTAAGAAGGAATATTTGAGGGAAACAACAACTAGATAAAATAATTTATAAAATGACAACTACAAACTACAATCTATAAGCAGACAAAATTAAAACAACATTAAAAGTTAATATAAACCAAACTTTTGATTCTATAAAAGAGAACACGTTTTTTATAATTGAGGTTGACTAGTTGGGGTTTTGGTTTGGTTGTCATTGTATTGAGTCTTCTTTTGAGTATTGCATATGTGAAGCATGTTATGGGATTTGTGGATACATGCTTGGAAACATGGAGGATGCATTGGAGAGGCTTGATGTTTTAAGAGTATTCATGAAGACTATGTAAGTCTATTGTAATGTTTTATTGTTGAATAATACATTGAGCGTGAATCCTTTTGGAGGTTGGGTTTCCCCTCTAAGGGATTTTCCAAGGTATATCTTATGTTATCTTGTGATATGTCTTTGATATTTACATATGAATATTGTGTAAGAAATCATGCATGCTTTTCTCTCATGGGGTTATGTAGGAAATTATTTGATCAACATGTATGGTTTTCCTAACAAATAACACACAACACTAGATATATGCTTAATGTCAAAAATTGTGTACCTTATAATTTCATGACTATAAGTTGCACCCATTTTAGTGCTTATCCCCATATATTATGTTTTCAAGAAATATTTTAGCCCATCCTTATCCATTTTCCCTAGTTCAAATACTAAATATTTTGTGTGTTCCCATGTCTATGTTTCTTGTCATGATTTTTAAATGTTTTTGTGTTTATTTTATTTAGTGTAACCATTTTATTTAATATTTTTAATATTTTTTTAAAAGCATAAAGCATGATTATGTGCAAAAAAATATGTAGTTGTGATTTTGTCCGGTGATTAAATACAACCATATAAACTTATTTAATGACTAGAAAAGTGATGTTTTGACTTTTATTTTTCATAACTATCCATTATACAACTCTTGTTGAATTTGAATAATAATCCAATATGTTTGCTAAGAATAGAAATTGATGATTATGTATTTGAAAACTTGGCATTCCTCATGCAATTGATTGGTTATATTTTTTTCTCCTTCATTCTATAGCTCTCAAACATTATTTATCTTCTTACAATAATTTTTCTAAGCTAATATTCTTGTTATCTCTCTTATGTGATTTTTTATTATATTTACCATTATTTATTTGGAAATACTTTGAGGTTTGCAAGTTTCCTTTGGTGGCCTTCTATATCACCTATCTATTGAATTTTCTTGTAACCGTCGCTATGAAGGGTCCACCTCTTTGAATGCAATCACAATTTGTCATAGGAAAATAAATAATAAATATTTTTCCCCTTATGTCCTCAAGAAAAATTTCCAAAGAATGTGGAAAAACATAAATCAACTTAGGATATGAATTATAATGTCACCTATCCTAACAATACAAAGCTCCAATCTCTCCAATCATATCATTATGAATTATTCCATTTACAAGTGCCTCTACCTTCATAGGACTGTGAGGTCTTACATTTTGCTTCTTCATTTCATCCAGAGTCTTCTTTGTTTCTATCGTCTTCTTTTCCAAAAATGCCTTCTTGGTGGTTTCTTTTTTCTTCTCTCTCATGTGCATTACAAATGCTTCCTTCTCTTTCTCTATCTCATCTTCACTATTTGTGTCAATAACATCAAATCCTTTTCTTTTGATACTAGCTTCACCTTGTGAAGATTCACTTCTCCTTTTGCAGACCAATTATGGTCCTTCCTCTTCCTCCTCTTCTTCTTCTTCTTCTTCTTCTTCTACATTTACACTTATATTCTTTTATCTAAAATCCTTTTCCTTTGGTCTTCTCTTTACAAGAGCGGCAAATGGTGCTACCGGAGTAGCCTTCTTCTTCTCTAGCCTTGTCATGTGCATAATTGGAAGGGATTTATCCTTTACCAGAGGACTATAAGTTGTTTTCCTTTTCTTTCCAATAGGTTGCCCAGTCCTGGAGGAATTTTAAATGTGGTAACTATCCTTCTAGATCTTCTTGTGCTTTTGGATCCTCATGTAACACTTGATTCTCCCTTAGATTTTTCTCTTGCATACTGCATTTGTTCTTTTGAGATGCCCATTTCCTTTGCAATTCAATCAACCTATTGGGTCTCAAAAACGCTAGTTTGAATCAACCACGAGAGGTTTCCACACTCTCACTACGTTAATGGCCAACTAACAAGGCCAGCCAATATGGTTGAACCTTCTACTCTTAAGGCTTTGCTAAACCTAGGCGGATGCATCTATATGAATGACAGAGATTTTTAATTATGTTTCCTACTTGACCTAACTATCCACAAATGGCAATTTGATAGTGGAAAGATATGATCCTAATTTGGTATGAATTGTATATGCAATATCAAGGTATGAATTAATATGATCAAGTAAGAGATGTCAAATGAAATGAATAAAGCTAATGTAATGAAAATAAGGGAGACCAGTGCTTTATTGGGTAAAATGGAGTCAAATGAAAGCCTTCGATGAGTGGTTTCTATCTAAAAAGTTCTTTAATCATTTGGCATACAATTATGAGTTTATAACTGGTATAAAAATTCAAGGATGTAATTGATAATCCCTACTTGAGGCAGAATATCAAATCTAATTATCTGATTCTTCTTACTGATCCAAATAACATTCCCAGATTACTGTAATTGATTGAAAGTAATTTAATTCTTCACTAAAGAACCCAATAAATCAAATCACACATAAACAAAAAATGTGCACTGATAAATTGAACATACACTTGATACTTCAATTTAAACAATCAAGAAACATCAGATTGGAGACAATCAAATAATCATAGAAATCGAACAAACAATTGATACTAGAAAGAAATCACCAAATCAATAGTCTTCATTATCTTCCTCGAAATTCATACATGCAACATAGTCTTCTTGAATGCCATCATTCTAAAAAATATTGTCCTTACAACAATCTATCCTATTCTAATTCTACTATTGTCCCCTTCTTCTACTGTAAACAACGAATATTTATACATTAAGTAGGTGGAAGGATGCGTCCCTTCAAAAAAATTTAAGCATAAAATGCTAACAAGATTAACATTAACTAAATTTTGTTTTGCCACACATGAACATCAGACATGTGCTCTATGTAATCTCAACGCTCGTTAGTATCTACGTCCCCCAATGCATCACGGATCACAATCTCCATCATCACCATGTGTTTATTCTGTTCACATACCTCATTCAAATTTGCATTCTTTTTAGTGGTTGTCTTTAACATGTCTTGGAATATTAATTCACATCCGTTCTTCCATGTAGCTACTTCTTTTAATTCTCCTTCCTCATTACAATTTTTAGTCATTTTTTCCTCAGTGGCCTCTATCAACTCTTATCCATCCTCCTATAATTCCTCAAAGAATCCCTTATGCTTATTCATGATACGATGAGCATTTTCGATCCCGGCATTATTAGGATAATCCTTCTGCTTTAATTCCTCAAGTTTTTCCTAGATTCTGCTATCCACTCTCCTATGCTCTTTTATTGTATCAATGTATTGTGAATGTTTTCCCCACAGTTTATGTATCCAAGTGTTTAAAGAAACCTGCCTCCTTTTGATTATTGCAGTAAGTGTGTCCATTTTTACCTGAGAGTATGTGCTTGATTCTCCACAATTATCTTTCACCCGTGAACTTTCACCTTGAGTGATCATCTTCATTGGCCCTGTTGCAGCACCTACCAAGTCCTTTAAACGTTCATTTTATCTCAGCATTCTCTCATTATTGGTTTTGTACATTTCTCTCTCTCTGATCAATGCTTGTATCTGGGATTTATTCAATTTTTCTATATTGATCCCAATCTCTACAGTTGCAATCGGATCAACCTCTCCAGCCTTTAAAGTCATGATATTTCCAAATGCCTTTTCAATATCAATTTCTTGTGAGGGGGATACAAAGCCCAAATCATCAATGTCTCTTCATCAAGATTGTATCTTGATCCTGTATACACTTATGCCACCTTTTCTATATTGAGCTTGTGTGTAGCATTGTTATCCTTCAAGAAGCTGTCAGAAACCAATGTGGAATTGAGATCCAACCCTGGGAAAATCATGATACCAACCTTTTCTAACATCTATCTCCCTTTCTCAGGGGTCATGTTTGTCATCTCTTTGTCCACCTCATCCCTCAAGATTTTTAACAACTGCTCCTCATTTCTTGGTGTGACATTGTCAACCAGTCCTCTTATTTTTTTTCCTTTTTGTTTGTATAGAAATGTTTTAAACTCTGAGGTCTTCACAAATTCACCATCTGCTATAAAAGATATATATTCTTCATGTCTTATATCCACATCCATAGTCTCTTCAATATTTATCTCTCTGGCAGAATAGGTGTAATCCTGGGTTCTTTTCCTTGATACCTTCCCGGATGGGCCTTGTGGCCTATTAGCCTCTAATCATTTTTTACTGGAAGACAACAACTCAAAATTTATCAATTCTTGATCATGCTTCTCAATCACCATTTCTGCTTCCTCTGCTTCTAAGTTTTTGATTATGTCATTAGATTGATAGGGCACATGTTGATACCCTCCAAAGTTTATCCTCTGTCTGGTAGAATGGATGTATCTTTCTAGATCAAAGTTTTTCCTTGGTGGCACTTTTATCATGTTGTAATGCAATAACTTATCAAAAATTAAATTGTAGCCCTCTTTTGCAAAAAGAGTAAAATCACCAAAACATAATGTACTTGGCATAAAAGCTTGTTTCCCATAAGAACTTCAGTTCATGACATTGGAGAAATCCATTTGCCTAACAATCTCCAAGTATGCGATCCTATCTGGAACTGTTCTAGGCAAAATAAATGGTGTATCTTCAAAACCATAAACCCTAATCATAGTGGCATTTTCTAAACAATACCAATCCCCCCAGTTGTGGCTGATTGGTCCATAATAATCCTTAGGCCTGAGAAACCTCTTTATTTCATCAGATAATGAATAATCACAAGGATGATTATAAAATCTATACAAAGGCTTCACAAAGTATTCTTCAAAATACAAGAAATTAGAATTAGCAAACCTGTTGTCCCAAATAGCAGTCCACAATTGAATAGGCAATGGCTTGCCTTCCTTATCAAATTGCGAAATCCTCAGCTCATGGGGCCATAATCCCATTTCTTGTCCAAAATATAGCACCAAGTGCATCAACAATGAAAAATTCCTGAGGTGCAAGACAGAGGCTCCATTCTTTATTGCTATCAACCCTACATCCAGCTCCTTAAATACATGTGAAGCATAATCAAAAGAATTGGAATTATGATACTGAACATTCGCAACAATCACCATGGGTACAACTATCATATGCTCTAGGACTTCCATCCCCAATACCTGTCCCACTGAAAAATAAGTGTACTTTAGGTAGGGTTTGAAAAGATCCACATGATATGGTGGTCCCTCACTATCTTCCATCGGAGCCGGTTTTCCATGACACCTAATTCTATGCAGGGGTAACCTCTAGCCTTTGTAAATGGTATCCATTCTTCTGAATTTACTATCGAGCTCCTTACTTATTATCTTTTCACTGCATACTCCTTCTAATATAAAAACCTCACTTATCGCATTCTCAGATACATGTATCAATAGATTCCCTAATAAATCACATATAGCTTTATTTCTCGGATTATAATGTCCAACCAACAATTTCACCTATTCGACATCAACGAAAACATTAGGGCACACAAGTTTTCCCAAATTGAGCCTCCACGGGTTACATACTAGTTCAAAATGATTTCTTCTATGGTAATGGAAATTGAACAATTTGTATCCTCTGATTGGGGTCCAAACATCTCCTATGAACTTGCACTTGTCATCCAATTTATCTAGTTCCACCTTAAGTTGTGTGAAATGTCTTGGTTTAGGTCCTGAACTAGGCAGCTGGTCTATGAGATCCTGGTTCAATTTTCTCTCAGTGCCCTCTGGTCACATTTTAGTTTTTTTCTTTTTTATCTTTGGTTGACTACCCTTGCCATGTTTTCTTCCTTTCATCTTTTCTGAACTAGTGCCTTCCATTTTCAAAATTCACAAATTTTCAGAGGATGAGAAACTTACTGTATTTCGCCTATAAATCCAAGTTAGACGAACACCTTAATTGTTCTGCTCATTCCCCTGCTCTCCTTTGCTGCCAATTCTATGAAACAATGATTTCAATTGAGCTCACCTTGATTTGAAAATCTTTTATGCTTAGTGGCACCATTAATGTCTTTACTGAGACATGAATGCAGAATTTTTTTTGAAATTCTTGCTGTCACATCAGGGATCATATTGGCAAGACATTTGAAATCTTTGGCTGATCCATCTGTTCAACATTCACCCATCCGCTAAGACGTCTTTTAGTTTCCCTGACATCACCAGTCTCCCCGATAGTTCTCCTTTTTAGTTCTTTTATGTCGCCATGACTTTCATCGCAACAAACTATCGCCCAGACTTAATGAATCGGGCCAACGATTCTTCACTTTACTTCGAAAGCTCTTCATCTCACCGAGATGTTCACTTTGTCAACCTAAGTCTCTGAGACCAAGTAATTTTCCTGTGGACAGAATAATACTCGTCGTGATGTCTCTTAGATCTCCCCGCTGAAACTTATCTCATCAATACAATTTTTCTTCGATGAGACTACACTCATTGTCTCTTTGACAACCTTTATCTCCATATGCTTGGTTCTATCAGTATAACACGAGGGGTTGATAAGACTCCTCAAACTCTCCCCGACATCATTTTCTTACTGAATGAATCTTCCGTTTTCTTTATCGGCAAGACGTATAACACTTTGGGTAGTACTTTGAAATCTCACTCTGATGACCATAGTCTGGCTGATACACTTTATTATATTCAAATCTGTAAAAGCAACTTAGCTCAATATGACCTCACACCATCACACCGATACCTTTTATCTTGTCGATAAGAAATGTAAACCTGCATTCTCTTGGTATATATCCTCATCGATATGACACTTCTGATGTCTTTCTGATATATTGAAGAAATGTATGTTATCATCGACAAGACCTGCATCAAATTATGCCAATATTTTAAAACGTTAAAGATCTAATGTCAGATGAATTTTATGGGGCTATATGACAAAATTTAACCTGGACCTTGGTGAAAAAATTTTATATGAGGAAATTTAATGTCTATAATATGAAATTCTTGGGAACTAACAAGCATGAAGGGTTAATGAGGTTAGCAAAATTTTGCAGTTCCAACAGTGGCTCTGTCTGGGGATTAATGATTGTGAGATGATTGCAAGGATCGAGATCTCTGGGTGAGTAGACCAAACATTATGGATGAAAGCAAGTGGAGATGAACATGATCCTAAACTACTATACATGGAGAAAATATCAAATAAGGGATTCTAGGATTGTCCATGTATTAGAAATTTCTTGTATCCTTCACTTCCTATACTACTGTGCATGGAAATTTTATGAGAAGTTTTTTCAAAAGTTGTCCATGCACTAGCAACCCTTGATCCTCTATAATTTTTAAGAGAAAAATTTCTTCAGAAATTTCCCATGTACAGGCAATTCCTTTTCTTCACCACTCATAGTTTGCAAATAATATGAATCCTCTCCTCACTTGCCAACAACAACAAAAGGTCCTAACCACAAGGCCTCAAATTTTCCATGTTTTCCTTTCTCCTGACACCTAGCATTCCACATCAATACCAGATCATCCTCTTCAAATTTCCTATTTTTTGCCTTTCTGTCAAACAAATACTTCATTTGTATTTGCAACTTCATGTTTTGGTTTTGGGCTAATCTTCTCATTTCATCAAGTTCTTCTAATTGTTCCATTCTCTCTTCCATTTGTTCAAGAACTTCCATGTCTTCCTGAAGAATAAATTTATAAGCTGGTAACAAATTTTGTAAAGGCATTATGGCTTGTGTTCCATATACTAGTTCATATCATGGGGATTTTCCAATTGATTTTTGACAGTGATCCGATCGGCCCATACAACTAATTTCATTTTTGAGTCCCATATCTTTTTGTTTCCACCCAACATTCTCCTAATGATCTTTAGAATAATTTTTTTATTGGACTCTGCCTGGCCATTAGCTTGTGGATGGTAAGGGGCAAAATAAGAGATAGCAATACCATGCATACTGCAAAAGGTTTTAAACTCATCTAATATGAAACACATCCCATTATCTGTGAACAATCTTAGTGGCGTACCATACCTAGTAATAATGTTGTCCATCAAAAAATTTGTCACAACTTTACTTGTCGCCTGTTTGGTTGGGATTGCTTCTACCCATTTGGTAAAGTAATCAGTGGCTACCAATATCCATTTGTGTCCTCCACTTGATCTCTCTTGTATCTCCCCAATAAATTCAATCCCCCATTGATGAAAAGGGGCTTCAATCTGCATAGGTCTAAGTGGTAAAGCTCCTTGATATTTCATTTTGCTTGAAAACTTTTGACATGCTTCACATTTTCTTACATATGAAAATGAATCATTAAAAAATTTTGGCCAATAATAACCTATCCTGAGGATTTTATGTGCAGTTGTCTTTGTGGAATAATGGCCTCCATGGAACCCTTCATGCATTTCTTTCAAAATGATCAGCCTGTGACTCATCTAAACATAACAACAGTATTCCATCTCTATTTTTCCAAAATAAATCACCTTCTATGAATACATACTTAGAGGCCAGTAGTTTCAGGGTTCTCTTTTGGTTATCATTGAATCCTTCTAGGCACTTTGTGTTTCTAAGGTAATACATGATGTTTGTGTACTAGGGTGCATTCTCAATGCTTGCAATTGTATTTCCTTTCTCTTCCACATTGTAAATTTTATTTGCCCCAATGTTTGCTTCTACCATTAACTTGGCCAATCCTTGGCCCCTTATCAATTTAGTAATATGTATTTCCATAACAAATTCTTGAATTTTATTGATCCACTTGCACCTCTTCCTTGTTACTTCTGATTATGTCAAAATGTCTTTGACAGCTGCGTGAGGGACGTAAGCAATCACTTTGGCTCCAACAAGATACAGTCTAAAGGATTTTGTGTCTTTTAATAGTGCAAAGGCTTGTTTTTCCATTATGTCATGCTTCAATTCTGATCCCTGCAAAGATTTACTAAAAAAGGACATAGGTTGCTCATGAACATCCTCATTTTTTTGTAGCATAACAAAAACTATAGTGTGCAGGGAAGTGAATAAAAATATTTGAAAAGGTTTTGTGAAATCAGGAGATTTGAGGATAGGGGCTTCTTTAATGGATCTTTTAATGGATACGAAGGCTTCTAATGCTTCTGGGGTCCATTCAATTTTTTTTCCTTTCTTTAGCATCTTTGATATGGGCATGACAATTTCAGCAAAGTTGGACACAAACCTCCTAACAAAATTAATCTTCCCAAAAAATGATTGGATGGCTTTTACAGTTTTAGGGATAGGGACCTTATCTATAGCCTCCAATCTCTCAGGATCTATCCTAACACCCTCTTTTGACACAATTTTTCCTAAGAGTTTTCCTTCTATAACAAAAATATGACATTTCTTAGGTTTCAAACTAATACCACATTCTAAAGCTTTAATGAATATTTTTTCGAGGTGCTCTACATGATCTTCAGCTCTTTTTGAATAAGCAGTAAGGTCATATTGATACACCACCATTATAGCATTAATTAAGTCTACAAATGCTAAGTCCATAGCTCTTTGGAAGGTCACTCCTACATTTGTAAGACCAAAAGGCATTCTCACATAGACATGTGTTCCCCATGGGGTTGTAAAATTTGTTTTGTACTGCTTAGATTCCCTGACCTTCACCTGATTATAACCTGATAAACCATCTGTCATTGACAACATCTCACACCTAGTTACTTTATGTAGTATATCTTTCATGTTAGGCAAAGGGTAGTTATCCTTGAGGGATGCTACATTCAGATTTTTGAAATCCACGCACAGTCTTATATCTCCATTTTTCTTTCTAAAAGGAACAAGGTTTGACACCCATGTTGAATGCCTCATAGGTTTAATGATACCTCCATCTCTAAGCTTGGCCATCTCTTCCTGCATTTTTGGTTTCAACGTGGGGTAAATAGGCCTTTGTTTCTGTCTAAATGGTTTGGCATCTGTTTTCAATGGGATTTCATACTGAAATAAATCCTCTCGATATGCCTTAAGGTCCTCATAGGACCATGCGAACACATGTTTATATTTTCTCAACAATGAAATCAACATTCTTCAGACAGTCGGGCTTATCTTCTTCCCAATATATACCTTCCTTGGTGATAGTTCAGTTCCTAAGTTAATTTATTCAATATCTTCCCTTTTGACTGGTGCCTGTTTCATAAGGGATCGATCACTTCCATCATATACTATTTCCAACACCACTAACCCTTTGGGAAGTTTATTAGTCTTAAGTTGTAAGACCTTCTTTCCAAATAATGTTTGTTCTCCATTTACTTCTTCCAAAAAGGCATTGAAATAAATTTCCTGAGCCTCATACTAGTCTATACGGTGGAGGAATTTTAAAGATTAGTGTCATCATTAAAAACCTGCTAACTATATACATTATTAGGCACAATAGATCTTGTTTTGAACTCAACTTGGGATATTCCTACTAGTGTGATGTCATCTTGTTTTAGTACTACATTGGCTAGGAAGTCTGCTATTATATTTTTTGATTTGTCCACCCAATCAATAGAGAAAGCATCAAATAGTTCAATTGTATCCCATATTGCATTCCTATATTGTTTCAGCCTTTTATTTTTTGCTACATATTTTGATCTGATCTGAGACATAACCAACTCTGAATCTCCAAAAATTCTTAAGAGTTTAATTTTGTGTTTAATAGCTAAATTTAATTTGGTCAACAAAGCTTCATATTCCGCCACATTGTTTGTACATTCAAATGCTAACAAAAATGAATATTTGAAAGTTGAACCATTAGGCGATATGAAAACTATCCCAGCTCCATTACCCTCTTGGCTGCAAGCCCCATCAAAGTACATTTTCCATATCCCTTGCTAATTTTCAAAAATATTTTCATCAATCGAATCTTTGTTTACCACTTCAGGTTGAGACAATTCTACTCTAAAACTCCCCAAATCAACATCACAAAAAAAATTAAGTGGCTCTTGAGGAGCATATTCAACAATTTGATTCATTCTAGGTTCCCTATATAATTTGACCTCTTCTCCATTCACTGGTATGGTGGCATATGATAAATCATACTGTACATTGCCTCCTACTGCCGCAGTCCACTATCTTGATAAAAGCATTCTAAACTGGGGAGGTGTGTCAATTACGGTTATGCCAATTTTGTAGGAAGCTTGTGGGTAAGTTGCTAATCTTACTTCCACATTTTTCATTATTCCCACAACCAAAATAGTTCTGCTATCCATGGCTTAGCATTTACCTCCTTTCGCATCTATCCACATGCCAAGTTGTTTCATCACCCCTACTGGCATGATATTCATGGAGGCACCTGAGTCTATCATGCAATTTCTTTTTAGTTTGCCACTTATGAGTAAAGTGGTAAAGAATGGTTCAATCTATGGTGTGTTCATTAAGCAGGCCTCTGGGATTCTTACCTCCTTCCTTTTATTATTGATTTTAGAAACTTCTTTATTTTTAGGGCTTATATTTTTATTTCCATCAAACATTAATTGTATAGCACCTTCCCTATATTCCTTGATCTTCAACATTTCAATTAATGGGACAAACATCTTCAATTGAGATAAGGCTTGTATGAAATCAAAGGATGTACCTTCAGTTCTGATTACCTTTTTAGGTTCTATCAATTCTCCTTTGTTCTCTTCCCTTTCCCTTTTGGATGTTCGATCTGGCCTTTGCTTCTCAATGGGAATTTATTTACTCTCCTCCTTAGGAAATCCCTTATGTTCTCTTTTGTCTGTTTGTTTATCATCAGTCCCTTTTGATGTCTCATTTGATACTTTTTTATTTTTTATAAATATCCCCCTTGGGACACCCTCATCTCTATTCACCATTCTGTTTCTCAAAAGATATTTGTTTCTAGCTTCCTCCACTATTGCAATTGTCAATATTTTAATCTCTTCTTCACTCAATCTCCTTATATTGCATCTATTAGTCTAACTTGATGCAACAGGGGGATTTTTCTCATTATCACTTTCTTCATGATCAGAAAAAACATGCTGCTCTGCCATGTGAATATTGTATTTTTGGTGATCAACATTATACTCATATCCTTCCTCCTCTGAAGATGCACATTCTTGCTCCAAAGAGTTAAGATTGTGGGGAGTTAGATAGACATTCTGGTCTTCACTACCATAATTTTCCAATGTGTCTTCCTCTGGTATTGACTGAGTTGTTACACAATGCTTTGGGGAATGTAGTGCATAACAAACTAAGCACCAAGGGCTCTTATCTACCATATATGCTCCTTTCCTTTTTAATGGATCCAGTGTTTCTTTATTTCTTGGTCTATTGTTTACCAGCTTCCCATCCTTCCAGTTTGTATTATAAGGCATGTCATGCAGCCTTGGTCTTTCATTCCTATATGTGTTGTCTTGTCTCTTTGGGGGAGCATATGGGGGGACCCTAGGGTTTTCCATTTTAGAAAACATCCCTACAACTTTCCTATTATTCTCAATGGTTAATGCTATCTTTTGGGCCTCAGCCAGATTCTTAGGACCTTTGTTTTTCAATTCATATCCTGTCTTGGGATCAAAGGCTTTCAAATAGATACTCAACACAACAGGATCAACCAACCTGGATCCCTAAGGTATTTTATTATGTAACTTAACAAACCTTTGGTTAAAATCAAAAGTTGACTCGTTTTGATGCTTTTCGATAGTCACTAACTCATGCAAAGCAAAATATGATGCACATTGGTTCCCATACTGCTGAAGAAATTGTTCATGAAATACGTGAATGGAATAAATGGATGTTGTTGGAAGACTGTTAAACCAGTCCCTAGCATCCTCAATTAGTGACATCATAAATAGTCTCATATGTACATCCTCACACTACATATCTAAGTCTTGAATGACTGCTTTAATTTTTCTCAGATGCTTCTCGGCTATAACAACATTACTTCCTGTGAATTTAGGGACTAGGTTCCTCCAGTTGTTGTCCAGAGGGTAAGGGTATATTTTAAATCCAGCAAGATCAAATTGTGTAATCATTGTCGTGTAGTGTGGAGGGGGATTTTGGAAATGTTGATGTTGGTATAGTGGGTTAGTATTTGCCACATATTGTGGGCCTTGTGGGGGTGCATACTGCTAATGAGGATGTGGCTGAATATTTCGGTGTTGTGGTGGAGCATTTGTGTTTCTATATTGATTCCTAGGCTGATTTCAATGGACTTGAGGGGATTTTGATGGCTTCATATTGTTGTTCTTATGAGGGGGCGTATATTTGGGTGAATCAACCATTGATGTTTTAACCTGAGCCTTCTGTAACTTTAATTTTTCAAATTCCTTCATGGCCTGAAGCCTTTGCTCATATTCTATCCTCGACCTTTCTGTTTCTTGTCTCATACGTTCCCATTGTGCTTCTATCTCATCTTGGGTCATGAGTTCATGGTTTTCTTCAGATGCTGCCTCATATTCAAGTCCTTCCTCAAAGAGTGCAACTCTCTGATCACATTCAAATTCTCTCCTCTTCTCAGCTTCAAATTCAGTCATGCACTCTTCATCTTTATCATGGATTATTCAGTGGAAGGGATTTATCTTCTCTTCAGGAGTGTGAAGCTCTTTAGATGGGCTATTCTCATTTTTCAAGGCCTCGTATGAGTTGTGTTTTTGCATTGGTGGTTTTGATATTCTATTTTTTGTGGCTGGATCTAGGTCATTGAATACCTTCTTTCCTTGATAATTTTTATAAGTTCGTTTACCCTTGTCATTAGGGCCATCCCCTTCCTTGTACAAAGATCTTCTTCCTCACATGTTGTGAGAAACTATGATGGTCTGAACTCTAGGTTGATTCCTTTCTAATTTGTATCTTATTGTATCAGTCTCAATGCTTTTGTTCATTTAGATTCACCACCCACTTTTTCTAAAAGTGAGAAAAGGTGTTGTTATTTCACCCAGTGGAGTCGATTTTCAAATTTTAATTATGGTTCTCTTTTAATGAATCTATATGGAAAGGTTGTCTACCATCGAACTTCTCTCAAGTTTCCCCAACAGAGTCGCCAATTTCTTGGGTCTCAAAAATGCTGGTTTGAATGAACCACGAGAGGATTCCACACTCTCACTACGTTAATGGCCAGCTAACAAGGCCAACCAATATGGTTTAACCTTATACTCTTAAGGCTCTACTAAACCTAGGCAGGTGCACCTATATGAATGACACAAATTTTGAATTATGTTTCCTACTTGACCTAGCTATCCACAAATGGAAATTTGATAGTCGAAAGATATAATCCTAATTTGGTATGAATTTTATATTCAATATCAAGTTATGAATGAATATGCTCAATTAAGAGATGTCAAATGAAATGAATAAAGCTAATGTAATGAAAATAAGGGAGACCAGTGCTTTATTGGGTAAAACAAAGTCAAATGAAACCCTTCGATGAGTGGTTTCTATCTAGCAAGTTCTCTAATTGTTTGGCATACAATAATGATTTTATAACTGGTATAAACATGCATGGATATAATTAATAAACCCTACTTGAGGCAAAATATCAAATCTAATTATCTGATTCTTCTTACTAGTCCAAATAACATTCCCAGATTACTACAATTGATTGAAAGGAACTTAATTCTTCATTAAAGAACCAATAAATCAAATCACACAGAAACAAAAAATGTGCACTGATAAATTGAACATACACTTGATACTTCAATTTAAACAATCAAGAAACATCAGATTGGAGACAATCAAATAATTGCAGAAATCAAACAAACAATTAATACCAAAATGAAATCACCAAATCAATAGTCTTTCATTATCTTCCTCAAAATTCATACATGAAACATAGTCTTCTTGAATGCCATTATTCTGAAAAATACTGTGCTTACAACAATCTATCCTATTATAATTCTACTATTGTCCCCTTCTTCTACTGTAAACAACAAATATTTATACATTAAGTACATGGAAGGACGTGTCCCTTCAAAAGGTTTTAAGCATAAAATGCTAATAGGATTAGCATTAACTAAGTTCTGTTAAGCCACAAATGAACAACATACATGTGCTTTGTGTAATCTCAATGCTCGTTAGTATCTACATCCCCCAATGCATCATGGATCACAATCTCCATCATCACCATGCGTTCGTTCTATTCACATGCCTCATTCAAAGTTGCATTATTTTTAGTGGTTGTCTTTAACATGTCTTGGAATATTAATTCACATTCATTCTTCCATGTAGCTACTTCTTTTAATTCTCCTTCCTCATTACAGTACTTAGTCAATTTTGCCTCAATGACCTCTATCAACTCTTGTGCATCCTCCCATAATTCCTCAAAGAATCCCTTATGCTTATTTATGATACGATGAGAATTTTTGATCCCTGCATTATTAGGAGCATCCTTCTGCTTTAATTCCTCAAGTTTTTCCTGGATTCTGCTATCCACTCTTCTATGCTCTTTCATTGTATCAATGTATTGTGATTTTTTTCCCCATAGTTTATGTATCCAAGTGTTTAAAGCAACCTGCCTCCTTTTGATTATTGCAGTAAGTGTGTGCATTTTTCCCTGAGAGTATGCACTTGATTCTTCCCAATTATCTTTCACCTTGAGTGATCATCTTCGTTGGCCCTGTTGCAACACCTACCAAGTCCTTTAAATGTTAATTTTCTCTCAACATTCTCTCATTATTGGTTTTGTACATTTCTCTCTCTCTCATCAATTCTTGTATCTGGGCTTTATTCAATTTTTCTATATTGATCCCAATCTCTGTAGTTGCAACTTGATCAGCCTCTCTAGCCTTTAAAGTCATGACATGTCCAAATTTTCTGTCAGTATCAATAACAACTGACTTCTTGTGAGGGGGATACAAAGCCCAAATCATCAATGTCTCTTCATCAGGATTGTATCTTGATCCTGTATACACTTATGTCACCTTTTCTATATTGAGCTTGTGTGTAGCATTGTTATCCTTCAAGAAGCTGTCAAAAACCAATGTGGAATTGAGATCCAACCCTGGGAAAATCATGATACTAGCCTTTTCTAACATCTATCTCCCTTTCTCAGGGGTCATGTTTGTCATCTCTTTGTCCACCTCATCCCTCAAGATTTTTAACAACTGCTCCTCATTTCCTGGTGTGACATTGTCAACCAGTCCTCTTATTTTTTTTTCCTTTTTGTTTGTATAGAAATGTTTTAAACTCTGAGGTCTTCACAAATTCATCATCTGCTATAAGAGATATATATTCTTCATGTCTTATATCCACATCCATAGTCTCTTCAATATTTATCTCTCTGGCAGAATAGGTGTAATCCTGGGTTCTTTTCCTTGATACCTTCCCAGATGGGTCTTGTGGTCTATCAACCTCTAATATTTTTTTATTGGAAGACAACAACTCAACATCTATCAATTCTTGATCATGCTTCGCAATCACGATTTTTGCTTCCTCTGCTTCTAAGTTTCTTATTATGTCATCAAATTGATAGGGCACATGCTGATACCCTCCAAATTTTATCCTCTATCTGGCATAATGGATGTATCCTTATGGATCAAAGTTTTTCCTTGGTGGCGCTTTTCTCATGTTGTAATGCAATAACTTATCCAAAATTAAATTGTAGCCCTCTTTTTCCAACACAATAAAATTACCAAAACACAATGTACTTGGCATAAAAGCTTGTTTCCCATAAGAACTTAAGTTCATGACACTAGAGAAATCCATTTGCCTAACAATCTCCAAGTATGTGATCCTATCTAGAATTGTTCTAGGCAAAATAAATGGTGTATCTTCAGAACCATAAACCCTAATCATAGTGGAATTTTCTAAACAATACCAATCCTTCCAGTTGTGTCTGATTGGTCCATTATAATCCTTAGGCTTGAGAAAACTCTTTATTTCATCAGATAATGAATACTCAAAAGGATGATTATAAAATCTATACAAAGAATTCACAAAGTATTCTTCAAAATACAAGAAATTAGAATTAGCAAACCTATTGTCCCAAACAACAATCTACAACTGAATAGCCAATGGCTTGCCTTCCTTATCAAATTGCGAAATCCTTAGATCTTGGGGCCATAATCCCATTTCATGTCCATAATATAGCACCAAGTGCATCAACAATGAATAATTCCTAAGGTGCAGGACATAGGCTCCATTCTTTATTGCTATCAACCCTGCATCCAACTCCTTAAATACATGTGAAGCATAATCAAAAGAACTGGAATTATGATACTAAACATTTGCAACAATCACCATGGGTACAACTATCATATGCTCTGGGACTTCCATTCCCAATACTTGTCGTACTGAAAAATAAGTGTACTTTAGGTAAGGTTCGAAAAGATCCACATGAAATGGTGGTCCCTCAGTATCTTCCATTGAAGTCAGTTTTCCATGACACCTAATTCTATGCAAGGGTAACCTCCAACCTTTGCAAATGGTATTGATTCTTTTGAATTCACTATTGAGCTCCTCACTTATTATCTTTTCACTGCATACTCCTTCTAATCTAAAAACCTCACTTATCGCATTCTCAGATACATGTATCAATGGATTCCCTGATAAATCACATATAGCTTTATTTCTCAGATTATAATGTCCAGCCAAAAATTTCACCAATTCAACATCAACAAAAACATTAGGGAACACCAATTTTCCCAAATTGAGCCTCCACGGGTTACATACTGGTTCAAAACGATTTCTTCTATGGTAATGGAAATTGAACAATTTGTATCCTCTGATTGGGGTCCAAACATCTCCTATGAACTTGCACTTGTCATCCAATTTATCTACTTCCACCTTAAGTTGTGTGGAATGTCTTGCTTTAGGTCCTGAACTAGGTAGCTGGTCTATGAGATCCTGGTTCAATTTTCTCTCAGTGCCCTCTGGTCGTGTTTCAGTTTTTTGCTTTTTTTATCTTTGGTTGACTACCCTTCCCATGTTTTCTTCTTTTCATCTTTTCTGAACTAGTGCCTTCCATTTTCAAAATTCACAAATTTTCAAAGGATGAGAAACTTACTGTATTTTGCCTGTAAATCCAAGTCTAGACGAACACCTTAATTTTTCTGCTCGTTCCCCTGCTCTCCTTCATTGCCAATTCTGTGAAACAATGATTTCAATTTAGGTCACCCTGATTTGCAAAATCTTTTATGCTTAGTGGCACCATTAATGTCTTCACTGAGACATGAATGCAACAAGTTTTTCAAAATTCTTGTTGTCACATCAGGGATCATATCAGCAAGAATTTTGAAATCTCTTGCCTATCCGTTTGTTCAATGTTCACCCATTCACTAAGACGTCTTGTAGTTCCCCCGACATCACCAGTCTCCCCGATAGTTCTCCTTTTTAGTTATTTTATGTCATGATTTATTTCACGACAAAAAACTATTGCCCAGACTTAATGAATTGGGCCAACGATTATTCACTTCACTTCGAAAGCTCTTCTTCTCACTGAGATGTTCACTTTTTCAACCTAAGTTGCCTAGACCAAGTAATTTTCCTGTGGATAGAATAATACTCACCGTGATGTCTCTTAGAGGTCCCCACTGAAACTTATCTCATCGATGCTCTTTTTCTTCGGTGATACTATGGTCATTGTCTCTTTGAAAACCTTTATCTCCATACACTTGGTTATGTAGGTATAACATGAGGGGTCGATAAGACTCCTCAAACTTTCCCTGAAATCATTGTCTTACCAAATGAATCTTCCTTTTTCTTTATCGGCAAGACCTGTAACACTTCAGGCAGTACTTTGAAATCTCACTCCGATGACCATAGTCTGGCCGATACACTTTATTATATTCCAATCGGTAAAAATCAACTTAGCTCGATATGACCTCACACCATCACAATGATACCTTTTGTCTTGCCGATAAGAAATGTAAACCCGCATTCTCTTGGTATATATCCTCATCAGTATGACACTTTTGATGTCTTGTCGATATATTGAAGAAATGTATGTTTTCATTGGCGAGACCTATATCAACTTATCCTGATATTTTCAAATGTTAAAGATTTAATGTCAGATGAATTTTATGGGGCTATATGACAAAATTTAACCTGGACCTTGGTGAAAAAATGCTATATGAGGAAATTTCATGTCTGTAATATAAAATTCTTGGGAAACTAACAATCATGAAGGGTTAATGAGGTTATCAAAATTTTGTAGCTCCAACACAACCATCTTTCTAACCTTCTTCTATTTCTGTGGTTTCTTCTACTCCATGTGCACCTTCATGGATTTCTCTTCATAAGTGTCATATCTTTCTTTAGTTGTATCTTTTGGAATTTTTAACAAAATGCCAGATAACTAGAAATCTCTTTATCAGTGACCTTATATACCAACACAAGGATCCACACAGTCCTTGGTTCAATTGTCTCCATGATGTATTCATCATTTCTTACTGAAAATGTGATATCATATTTATATTTCTCTACCATTGGCCTTGGAATTCTATCTATTTCATGTATTCTCTTTTTAAAAATTTCAAAGAAGGAAACAAGTGCCTCATCTTGTGCCTTCCCATCACCAATACTACTCAAAAAAATTCTAATTTGATGAGAAATCGGTCTTCCTTGCAACCATTTCACTCCTTTGGTTCTAGGGAGTTCCTTTAGAAAATAAAAAAGTAAGCACATAACCAGGGTTCCATACTTAAACTCATACTTATTTTCCTTGGTTTGGTTCAAATTATCCATCAATTATTGCCTTAGCAACTCACAAATATCATACTCAACACATTTTTCCACCATCTCATATGCCACATTGATTGTGGTGGCAGATACACAATTATTTTTGTTTGTGAAATAGATTTTATAACCAATTAACATTGTTGCATACCTCACAACTGGATTTTTTATGGGATTTATTTCTAAAGACCTCTTATCATAGTTTTCACCTATGAGTTCCATTACCACTTCATTCTTAACTGATTTTAATACAAGAATAGGTCTGGTGGAGCATAGACTTGTAACCTCTCTAATTACCTCTTTTTTTTTATCATGTTAGGCATGTCGGTCCAAACAAATTTATCATGGATTCTACTTTAATGTCATTCTAACCCCTTTTCCATAAAAAAATTGGAAACCATTGCCATACATCCAATTTATTTGTGACTAGGTTTTGATATTTCGGTTTTAGGGAAAAATTGTCTCCGGTAAGTTCTTTAGCCCATAAATATCCTCGCTTAGTGTGATCAAATTATTCCATCTTTCTATGAATGTAAATCCCTATATCCTCTATTGGAAAACCCCATATGGAACATGTGAAAATGCACCTAGCGGGTCATCTTCTATAGATTTTGCAAGGTATTTCTTGAATTTTAGTTGTGGCTTCTCAGTAACCTCAAAAACCCTCAATTAGCCACTGTAAAGCGTTCAAATTTATTTCAAACAAATTTCTTTAAAAAATAGGCAAATATGAGATTGTAAATACATTTTCTTTCATTTGCTAAACTAGGGGATCAATGTGCCGGGTCACAAATAGCTTCGATCACTCCAAATCAATTCCTTGTTGCTCTACTTCTTCTTAATGCTCATTATGAATGAAATTGGCTAAGTAAAATCACTTATAACCCTTAGAATTTGACTTGATTTTTTAATTAATGCTTCAAACAATAAAGTTGGTAACCCTTTAACTATATGCACAGTCAACTTCTTATGCTCTGCATACTTCTGTAGTATCATATTTTCTTTCACAATTTCTACCAATAGATCAAGCGTGTCAATATACATCACATATCTTTATGTTGCGGTATAAACATCATTTTCTTTGGTAGGGGATAAAATATGTTCATTAAAGCACCCCCTAAGCCAAAGCTCTCAACTTAGTTTCTAGAGGAAACATCTATACTGGAGGATGGTATAGATTTATCCTTAACTTCTATCTAGTCCTTCTTTCTCCAAATATTTTCCATCACCTACTTTGTTACTTCTGGATCAATATTTTTTACTAGTTCATTCCTCTTTACTGGATTATCCCTCTTCATTTTTTTGCTTCTACAAAAATTAGAAATGTGTCCAAGCCTATTGTAGTTGTAACATGTGACATTCTTCTGACCAATATTCCTTCCATTCATTATAGATCTACATTGAATACCTTTTTGACCAAATCCATAGCATGTATAATAGTATCCTTTGAAATATTGAACCATTCTACCATTGTTATAGCCATTCATCAATTGAATTTTGCACTCACGAGCTCTATGACCAGATTTCTTACATGTAAAACATTGACCAGTAAAGGATGGAACATTTTGATTCATTCTAATCATACATTCCATAGCCTTATGTCCAACTTTATTGCAATAATAATATAAACCATTAAAATATAGGTACCTTTGTCCATTTGGTTGTCTGATCGATGGTCTTCTAACTTTATTCCTTTGATTCCATATTTTCTTGCCATTGTTCTTCTTATCTTCAATCTTCTTTTTAGTATTTGATGTTTGATCCGATTTTGAACTTTCATCCTTTTCAAATTCTATTCCTTCTTTGTCTTTAGCTCCTTTATAATTTACAATCATTTCATCAAGATTTATAGCACTCATATTGAATTTTCCTTCATGAATCCTTCTTTTCTCTAGGTTTGATCTCAAATTCACAACTTCTTGTTAAAGCCTTGTACATTCCTTAGATTTTCTTTTCACCATTGCATTCAGACATTACTCAATTCTTTTCTTTTCTTCAACTTGCACTTTCAGATTGGTGATATTTTCATTTGCTTACTTTAATTTTTCACTAACTTCCTTATGAATTTCTCTAAAATTATTAATATGTTCTCTCAATTTTTTGGTGCATTCATTTGCTTCTTTGGAATTTTATTTTAGATCTCTATTTTCATCTTTAGTCTTTTCAAGATCTTCAGGGGTAACTTTGAGTTCTCCATATTTTTCAAGCATTCAATCTTCTTCTATGGATCTAATAGCAGGAGTCTCTTTTCGAGGAGTAGGTAGTATTTTAACAACCATGTGTTCAACCTCCAAGATCTTCCCTAAGTGATTAAGCTCCTTCCAAAGAACCAAGCTATAATATCAATTGTTGAACACTGACAATATTGAGAGTGGGGGTAGATTAGTATTCTTTTAAACCATTCAAACATTTAAACATCCAATCCACTTAGCACATTCAACTACAGTAATGAAAGAAAGCATGAAACATTCAAAAACAACTCATAACACATGAACACCACGATTTTTTATGTGAAAAATCCAAAATGGAAAAATCCACGATGAGGATTAGCTCATAATATATTTTAACTAGTTATAGTATATTTACAAAAGTGCTCATTGTGGGTGGACCATTGTCCAAGTGGACTCACTACCCATTGAGAAAAATATAGAAGAGAGATTTGGCTCATATCCTAGATTGAACTATTACAATTTCATCTTTCATATACATGAAATAAAGTTCCAATGTAGCTCAATAAACTGACTTTACACACTTAATCTGATTCAAATCTAACACTCTACTTTCCACTACATTCACAACACTCTAATCTTCTACTCAAAATTCATAACTTAAATTCACACTGCTTTAATAATATTCACATCACATACATGTAGAATAGTCACAACATTCATTACTATCAAAAAAATACTAAAAAATATCTATCTTATATATCCGCATCAAGCATAACATCAATTAGGTTGACCTAATTAGATGTAACATTCAAAATATAACTTGTTAGCTTAATTTCTTCCACACACAAACTTCACACCAAGATTTAAATCTCAAAATAACTTGAAATAGGTTGGAATGACCTATAATAGATCCTACATAAGACCACAACACTTATTTTACCTTCACATACCTTCAAACTTATTAGGTCAGTACCACAAAAGACCTAATACCAAAAAATTTCAACTATGTACCCAAATTTAGACATGTGGACCTCAAAATTCACTACGAATTGGAATTCACACACTAATGCCATTTGTCAAAATATTCTCAAAAGCACAAAGAAAAAAACTTATTCGCAGAGAAGTGCAGACTCTCCCACTCAAATGCACTATACAAGAAATAACTTGTAATCTGCTAGATTGAACTTATGTTACTTATATCTCTCAAAACAAAGGTCAAAACATAATTAAATTCTACAATCAAATACTTCTGACAACCAACAAAATAATGTTAGAAGGTAGAGTGAAAAATTCATTTGCGAACTAGTGTAGATCTAGAATTTGGATGCTTTGTTACAAATAATTAACAAAGTTGACACTTAGTCAATTTCCCATCACAACCAACTTTATTGGATCAAACCATCTTGCAAAAATGTCTTCCAAAAATACTCCAAAACTTGTTAGAACCAACCAAAATGGTCTGCAATGATCTACACCAAGATCTCCACATCAAGATACAATGCTAACATCAATGAAAACACTGCAACACATCATTATATACATTTGTGCTTATCCCTTATGCTCATGTTACGAACAACATTAATGGCCTTCTTCCAAAACAAATTCCTCCTAATTGTTCTCCTTCTTCAATTGTAGGGCCTCTTTGGGATCATCATACATTGCAGTCAATAGGGGATTGGGTAGGGGATCCTTTATATCATAAAATAACAAGATCACAATTTTAGGAGGCTCCACATCTCTTCCTTGCCACATATTTTTATCAGCATTTCTTTTGGGAAGCTTTTGGCATCCCTAAGTGGGATGCAACCATGCATGAAGAGTTCAATTCTTTGGAGAGGAACCATAGCTAGGTTATTTTCCCACTTCCTAAAGGAAGGAATTTTTTTTGATGAAAGTGGATTCAATCAAATGAATTTTGCATCCAATGGGTTAGTTTACAAGCATAAGTCCCACTTAGTTGCCAAAGGATTCTCCCATGTTCTCAAGATTGACTACTTCGAGATGTATGCACCAATCACCAAAACTAATTCCATCTAACATGTCCTTGCCATTGTAATTGATCATAGATGAGAAGTTCATTAGATGGATGTGAAGAGTATTTTTTCTTCATGGCGACCTTTAGGAGAAGATATATATGAAATAGACATAATGTTTCATGCAAGATCCTTCAAATTGTTTTGTCGTAAGAAGTCTCTCTATGACCTCAAACAATCTCCTCTGGCTTGGTATTCCAATATGGAATCCTTCCTTTTTATATATGGGTTCACATGGTGTCATTCTAACCCTAATATGTGCATTTTGTAGTAGGATGATACTCACACCTTCCTAGTTCTCTATGTCGATGATTTTTTTATCACCAAAATTAACTCATCCACCATTCATGTAGTGAAAATACCCTTCAAGATTAATTTTTAATGTTAGACTTGGGCTTATTGTACTACTTAGGGATTGAGATCACTTAGTCTTCTTTAGGTATCTATCTTGCACAACCTAAGTATGCACTTGATATGATTCATAATTTTTACATGGCTAATTGTAAGCCTTTGCCAACTCCATTTTTTTGGGGTTCAAACTTGAGGCTAAGTGTTATTTTCCTTTGGTGGATGGCACATTGTATCGATAACTTGTTGGTAGTTTCATTATTTTACTCACACAAGACTAAAATTTTATATGCTATAGGCACGATCTCTTGATTTAGGTAAGAGTTAGATGAGCTGCACTAGAAAGAAACTAAGTGGATTCTTCACTGCATCAAGGGTACTCAAAATTATGGGATTCACTATGTAATGGGCATGAATTTTGAATTGGTGGGAAAATAAAAAAAATTGGGAAATAAATTATTAGGATCACAAGTCTCCTTTAGGGTATTGCTTCTCCCTTGGTTTTGATCTAGTTTGTTGGTTGAGCAAGAAGCAATTTGATATTTCTCTTTCATATATAGAGATTGAGTATTGAGGGGTAGTTAATACT